>VDFB02059167.1:0-21452 GCA_007258455.2 Sequoia sempervirens
ATGGAATGAGGGATGAAGGTTGGATGGAATTATGGAATGGAGTCATTATGAGGGCATGTGGGCAAGAACGAAATTGACACACACTTTGAAGGGTGGTGAAATTTGAAGGATTGAGATGGGGAGGTTGGAAAAATAAACTTGGGCATGTAAGGACCCAAAATAGATTTGGAGGATGATGGAAGACTTATGATTGGATTATGAGATGGAATATACTTAGATGGAGGATTAGATTATGGTGGAATAATGGAATCTTTTGGATTAGCAAGTTGGGATACCAATTTATATTTTTCATTTGAATACATAGATTCGTTTTCTTTCTTTGGAACCCACATTGTTTTGACTTTTGATTTTTCCTTATAGCCTTTTGATTTTTTCTTAATTGGATTTTGAATTTTCTTGGATATGTTTTTATTTTTATTTTGGAGCATATTTTTCTTTTTTTTGGCATGTCTTTTAAGTACGACATGATGTTCTTCAAGTTTTTGTGGATTCTTGGATTTATGCATTTCTTGTTTGGTATCCCAATTTCTTGGAGCTTGCCATAGAGGGATTATATGAAAATAGAGAATTTTGAAGTGGAAGGTGTTGGAAGGAATTCAAGGGTATGTTCCTTTGTTGTTCTTGAAATGGCATGTAAGGATATGCATTAGGAACATATGGGCCCAAGATGGATGGAAGGGTTGATGGATGAGGTCCTAGACTAGATGGTAAAGATGTTAAAGGAGGTGGACATCTTAATCAAAAGGGAGGCCTTTTGGGTTTGAAAGAGCTACCAAAGTCTTGAGAATGAGGTATGTAGCCAAGGCCATAAGAATTTAGATGTGTTTTAATATTAGGGTGTTCAAGTAAACCTTTATCATGAAGGCCCAACCCTTTTCCTTGATAATTCATCTTTTGAAGAATCTTCTTACCAATGGGATACTTGTTGCTTGTGAAGCAAGATGAAAGACCATCGTGAGGGGTGTTGTATGTGGAGGACATGTGGTATTCTTGGAGAAAACCAACTTTTATAAAGGTGGATGAACCAAGCTTATATGTTTGTGGTTCATGAATGGGATCTTGTGAAGGATTAGGATTATCATGTGATGTAGTGGAAATGCTTATACCTTGGGGGTCTTGATGAGAGGTAATGGATGGAAAGCTTTGTTCTTGTGATGGACTAGGATTATGGCATGGAGGTGGTATGATAGGATCATGATATGAGGTGGATATGCTAGGATCATCAAATGGGTTGGATATGGTAGGATTATGAGATGGTATAGGATCATGCAATAGAGTTGATGGACTAGGATTATGACATGGAGTTGAGAGACTTGGATTAAGGAGCTAAAATTAAATAAAGGTATTTAATTTTAGTAGCCGACATTGAGGAAATAAATAAAATGTTTATTTAATTTATTTAGGAAGAAAGGTGGGAAAATTAAACAAATTAACTATTTGTTTAATTTAGGAGATAGGAGTGTCAGGTAATTAAATAATTGTGAAAATTATTTAATTATGGGAGAGGAAAGGTGGAAATAATTAAATAATAAGATTATGTAATTATTAGAAGAAAATGAGACCTATGAAAGGGGAATAATTAAATAATAAGATTATGTAATTAATAGGAAATAGAATAAATATGCAAGTTTGGATCCATATGAAAATGCATGGACAATTTTAGGTGTCTATGGGATGTATCATTAGGCCCTCCTATTAAAGGTTTATCTTTTTCTTCTAGTGGTGATGTTGTTGAGTTTTAGTTTGTTGATGCTAACTCTCTTTTATTGATTTTATGAAGATAATTTTAAAGTATTGGCTAATAGATTAAATTTGTATCAAGTGTTACTTCAATTTGTAATATTGTGGTGTGTAAGTCTATCACTTTGAGTTTGAATGTACATTTTTTGAATTGTCTATTAAATAGAGATTGGATCTATTATGTCTTGGATGTTATTGTTAGTTAGTTGGGTATTCCTTTTTCTTTAATTAATTATTTAAATATTATGTGGGAACATTCTCTAGAATAAGTTACCAAAAAATTAAGAGGTCAAGGAACGTAAGAAGGTTTTAGGTTATTCAAAAAGGTTATTATTGAATATACTATTTTTGTATCTTCATATTTTATTGTTTCTTCCTCTCATATTAAGAAATTGAATATTCTTATTAAAAATAATTGTAGTCTAATGGTAGGGGTTGTAAGAAGAGAATTATTTCCTAGTCATAGTATATTTTACTAAGGTTTTGGGTGATATGGGTTTTTTTTTTGTTAAATTAAATGTTAAATCTTGTTCTTGTACTAAGATATAGAAAATTATCTTTAATAACTTGGATAATTGTACTCCTAAGGCTAATTATAATTTTAATAGATTACACATATGAGGTATTTTTTTCAAGGTAGATTCAAATTTAAATATTTTTATTATTTTATTTTTTATTCTATTTGAAAGGGTTGAGGTTTTTTTGAAAGAGATTACTAAATTCCATAAAATATTCTTTAGCAATAAGAGTAAGGCTTTGGGATTCATGTCTATCTAGTGATATTTAAGGTAAAAGTTAATTATTATCTTCTACTAGGGGTTTCTTTACTTATTTATAACATAATAAAGGTCTTAAAATTATCAATGGTATTATTTAATTTTTTTTTTAAGATTGGGGTCTTTACATAAGAATTTGTATATTTCTATAAAAAAAACTATTGGAGTTGATGATTGAACCCCCACACCATCTCAAGAATCATCTACAATCAAAATGCCCTATTAGATAAGAGAGAAGCAACTAATTTTCTATGAAGCTTAAGATTTCATTCAATGTAAATAAATAATGGTTAATTATTAAAAATATAATGAGACACCCTTGTTATAAAGAGAAGGATGAAACCCTATATATAATTAAATTAGATCATTATATGTGATATGTGTCTTAATCCTATGATATAAGACACACAATCATCTACAAGACAAAAACTTCCACAAGAGATAAATAGCAAAAAAATTATGCTATCATTAAGATGCAAGGATGTCAAATTGAATATGACATTGTTACAAATGTACAAGATGCCTGATTATATAGGCAAGAGTGAAAACCTAAAATGCGTGAGATGTTGCCATGTGTCTTGATCTAACAACATGTGACAACATGTGAACCCTATCTAGATGATTATTAAATGTTGAGATAAGTTCTAGAAGGACAACTCATCTTCTAGAAGGAATCTTATCCCACCAAACAAGGAAGGGAATATTATCTTATTTATTTATTAAATGATTTATTTAATAATGCAACCTAGGACTTAATTAATTAAATGCAAGACCTAAGTTAACTTATGCTAGTGTAATAATTAATTAATTACACCAACACCCCCCCATAAGTGCAACTTAGAGAGAAGCATATTATTATGCAAAGATGAGTCCCAGCAACAAGGCCTGATCAGGTACTCATTTACAAATGCAAAGATGAGGTAGAGAAGAAAAACTCAGTGGGACAAAACCCCCCTACAATGAGATGACTGCTGCAAAGAAGCACTAGAAGAACATTGTGGAGTAACACTGGAATTGCAATCTGACAAGCAAGTAAAGATACTTTTGTCTACAACTGAAACCAAAAACAGAATCATCATGTGACAGCAGACCCGATGCCACGGAACACTGGAAAACTCTCATACTGAATCAATCCTGGGATCTGTAAGTAATAATAGATGAAAGGATGAATGGACCCATAATGATGAAAAATCTGGAAGTTGTGTTTCGCGAAGCCAATGCCAAACTGAAACTAAAACTACCCATAGGACAAGTACCATCAAGATTTTGGAACATTAACCATAAAAACATGGCCCTCAAATGAGAAAGATCTGAACCAATGTGGATCAAGAACTATAAAATCCCAATGTGAAGTGTGAACCAAAGCAAACCAAAGATGTGTCCAGCTAAACAATAAAGAAGCTAAAAGGAGACAACAGGAAACCAGACAAACTCATGCGAGTTGTCACCAACATGAAAGATGGATGCAAGAACCTCCCTTGATGAAACTTTATATCAGTTCATTTATTGCAATACCTAATGATTGCAAAAGGAGAGAATGTAAAACATGCATAAACTACAGAGAAAATGTAAACGTAGTGCATGAAAATAAAACTAAGTACATGCACAAACCAAGGTTCACATCTGCCTCCATGATTAAAAATAACCTTCAATCTATGTAAAAGTCGAAACTAGCTTTCTAATGATATCTCATTTGCGAAAATCTGATGCCATGGCCAAAAGTTATATTTTTTCAAAAAAACTAAATTCAGCCTGTAGGAAATGGGTTTTCTAGCAAAAAAAAGTTTACTTCTGATTTAATTTATGCAAAATATGTTCACAATGAGTGGACAAAAACAGAAACCCAGAAATATTTTGAAGTTAAGAACAAAACCTAGAAATCGTTTTTTGATCCAGCAAGCAGAAGATAAAAAAATAAATTTTTTAAACTTTCAGCCAAGAGAAAAATGACGCGCGCCAATTTTTGTACTGCAATTTTCTCTAAATCCGTACTATACATCAAAAATTTAAAAGATACCCAGTTTAGATTTTGACCCTGGCTACAAAACCCAGAAATTATTTTTCCTGAAACTGAGTGGAAGCTAGATTTCTGAAGCAAAAATGAAAAATGGCTGCTTGCATCCAACAAGACCTTCATGCCAAAAAATGATCTCTCATATTTGAGAAAAATTTTGCAGCACTAAAGTTCTAATACCATGTAGGAGTTTAGGTGAACTCCTCAAACCCCCTAGAATCACCTGCAAGACAAAAACTTCCAGCAAAAAAATCATGCTATCATTAAGATGCAAGGATGCCAAATTGAATATGACATTGTTACAAATGTACAAGATGCCTGATTATATAGGCAAGAGTGAAAACCTAAAATGCATGAGATGTTGCCATGTGTCTTGATCTAACAACATGTGACAACATGTGAACCCTATCTAGATGATTATTAAATGTTGAGATAAGTTCTAAAAGGACAACTCATCTTCTAGAAGGAATCTTATCCCATCAAAAAAGGAAGAGAATATTATCTCATTTATTTATTAAATGATTTATCTAATAATGCAACCTAGGACTTAATTAATTAAATGCAAGACCTAAGTTAACTTATGCTAGTGTAATAATTAATTAATTACACCAACATATATGTGATGTGTCTTAATTCTATTATATGAGACACACAAAGAATAACATGACCTAAGTAAAATTTAATATTCTAGTGTAGATAAGACCTAATCAGAATTAATTAGGTGATATACCTTTTTCCACATCAACATGCTCCCTAAGTGTAACTTAGGGAGTATTATAAAGTGAAAATATGCACTAATGATGAATAATGGATGGCCCTCAGCTACAAGGCATAATGAGGTACCTATTTATAAACAAATAAATCTCTCATAATTATAGAAAAGAAGAAAATTTCATGGGAAAAATTCCTCCCCAAAAGAGAAAATATAAGCAATCATGTAAATATGATGGGAGAAAAAAGGACTCAACATGACCCTTAAGGATTTCTTCTATCACAAATTTCCAATATAGATCCCACAGAGGAAAGAAAATATGAGACTATGAAACCCCCCATAAAGAAGTAGCTTGTGTGTCAAGGGTGAGAGCTTGAAGATAGTAAGTGATCTACCACCTATAAAAAACATTTCTCCCCTCAAGAATATATAGATCCACTGGTGATTGTAGAATTCATAAATTCAAATCTAATGTGCATCTCTAAATATAACTATAGTGTTCTCATGCTAAAAAAGATGTTTCCTCAAAAATAGGAATTAAATGTACAATTAGAGAAGTGGACCTAGGAGTGGGAAGAATCTAAACTACATATAGCACTTTCATCAAAGAAGTAATGAAAATCATCAAATATATACTCAAGATCTGTAATATGAGACTCCACAAATAAATATGATATATTTGATGGATAGAAATCTTAATGAGGTAGATTTGGAGGATTGAAATAATCTTATTAAGCTAAAGGAGTAACAAGTGATGATGGATTATATATCTCAATGCATGTCATGAATCTAACTATAAATTATTCACCCCTAAATGAATTTGAGTCCACACAAGATGTATAAGTGCATGAACATCAAATGTATCTATAAATTTTGAGTTAGAATAATCTAACAAACTAATGCCATTTGTAAGAAAATATGTTCTAATTGATGAAATGCCTAAATAAGTTTCAAATCATCAAATTTTCTTGGCATGCATTATCTATTGTATGTCTTTTCTTCCCACAATAATCATACTTGATTTTCTAGATATTTGGAGATATTATTATAACCAAAAAAATAAATATAGTATAGAAGAGCTTAAATGAAGCTCTCTCAAAAAAATAGAACTTCTCTTAGTGTTAAGATTTCCAAGTTATCAACCATAATGCAAAATAATTATAAACCAAATAAAAACACCTCATGTTGAATCTATAAAATCACATGGATGGCTTAGAAGAGCTCATCAATACCTTTTCAACACCACAAGAAACATAAAAATTGGATAAACTAGAAAAAAATATGATCTTCGAAGCCAAGATATATTATTAGACTTCAACTAGGAATAAATTTAACTAACAACAAAATACACAAATAATTATAGCATCAATCCAGAAATTTCTTAGAATGGTCTTTTTTATGACTATTCATTTTCAAAAATTTATTAGTGTATGCCTAAGTTACGTTCCAAAAAAAGCTTCCTTATGGTAAATTAATTTTGGGTTAGTGGTCCTTAAGTGGCTAGCTGGTAGTGGCAGCATTGGATTGGGCAATGAAATGGTTGGGCTTGGGTGGTATAGTTCCAAGCAGAGCTTCGGTAGTCCACACGCAAGGATTCTAGTAGAAGCGACATAGGGATTTTGGCACCCTAGTTTGAACATCACTAGGGGCTAGTCATGATATAACCATAGTCTCAATTTCAATTGTAACTCCTATGAATAATGAACCTTTTTGAAAAATAGATACTAACAATCCCCACCAATTAATAAAACAATGTCAAACAAAAATTAAAACCCACCAAAAAAATTATTTTCCCATTGTATACTAACCATGCAAATAATTAAACCCATCATTTTTTTCTTTACACACTATTATAAAATATATGCATGCTAATAATTATAGAGTCGAGAATAAGCATGTGAGCGTTATAGTGTTGTACTACTTCATATGACTGTATTAGTCATATAGATCCATATTACTATATGAAATATTTTGACAAATAACAAGACCCACAAAAAATATCCTACTTTTTAAGACTCTAGTTTCAATATTTGGATAGGTAATTTTTGTCCTTCTAATATTAACTCGAAAATTTTAAGAGTAACATAGTTTTGATTATATCATGTTGCTTAAAACTATATAATAAATTGTAATTCTTAATTATGGTTCAAAATTATAATCAAGACAACAAACAATTATCTTTTGACTATGAAAACAAAATTGTGGTAAAATCAAGGTGAATGAAATATTTAGGAATAAATGCATGGATAGACATAATAATAGAAAAATAGATGAGAATATGAAAAAATGTTAATAAGGTATGAATAAGAGATGTGGGGATGTGTATAAATAGGTCAACAATAACATAAAAGAAAAGATAAACTTTAAACAAAAATATACCATTTATAATTATATGATTGCATTAAGCTATTCTCTTAAAATACATATATATTAAATAAAAAGTGTCGCGTATAGGAGGCTAGCACAATCCGTGAAAAGAAAATAAAAAACAAGAGACATTCAACAATATTTATTTATTTTAAAAAATAAAAAAACAAAACAATAATTATTTGAAAAAATCAACAGTCATAGTCTTATCCTTATCAAAAACAAAAGAAAACGAAAAAATAAAAATAAAGAAAATTGAAATATAAAAAAAAATTAATATTTTAACTCATCTATAACACATTGAAATATGACTCTTAACATTCATGAATTTCAAATTATATTACTTGAATGAGAGTATCAAAGATTTTAATAAAATCCATAACATCAAAACCGTCTATGGTTGTCTCATTTTACAGCTTTCACAATTACCTTTTGCTTGTGGGGGTGAGGAGGACTGAATTCAAATTTGATTCTTTTCGTTTCCAACGGCTACTTCAAGTGAATCCGGGGACGACACTGTAATAGGATTTTATTATATATTGAAACCCTAAGAAAGGAATTTCGCCCTGATTTACCTCAGTGAAACACCTTCATTTTGGCATGTCCTTGGACCAGCAATATTTTCGCCCTTTACAATGTCCACGATTGATGAGAAAAATGGTCCAAAATCTTTACAGTTGCCTGTTCAAATTCCCGACTCTGTTAACAAGAGCAAGAAGTCATGCCCATATACACATATTAAGCGAAATGTGTATTTGATCAAGAAAAGAAAGCGCGATGCAGAAAATGGCGATAATGGTATGCAGTGCTCCTGCAAAATCTGTGACAAAGACTGTCTTTGCGCCATGCTGAATTACATCTGCTCTTCGTCTTGCAGGTGTGCAAAATCATGCTCAAACAAATCGCTTTCTCAACGGCCAGTTAAAAGACTGACACTCTCGCAGACAGAGAAATGCGGGTGGGGAGTGAAAGCAGGAGAAGATATTAAGGCAGGAGAATTCCTGATAGAATATGTTGGGGAAGTCATTAATCACAAGATGTGCCGAGAAAGACTAATGAAATTGGAAGAGCAAGGGGAGACAAATTTTTATCTGTGTGAAATCAGTCGTGGGATGGTGGTGGATGCAACTTTCAAAGGAAACAAGTCACGGTTTATCAATCATAGCTGTAAACCTAATTGTGTGCTTCAAAAATGGGAAGATGATGGTGAAACCACAACTGGGTTGTTTGCAAACAGTGATATAAGAAAGGGGGAATTTGTTACATATGATTATCAGTTTATCCAGTTTGGCATGGACCAGCCATGCTATTGTGGTGCACCAGATTGCAGGGGCTTTCTTGGAGCAAGACCTAAACCTAGTAGCAGCAGGCTGTGCTTCAAGAATTCATATGCAGGCAGCCAAAAGATTGACTATGGTGTAAATGGGTCTGTACCCAAATGTATTGGACTGCATGTTCGTGTATGGTGGCCTCTTGATCAAAGGTTTTACAGTGGAACTATTGTGAATTATGACCCAGCTGTTGATAAGCACACTATTTTGTATGATGATGGTGAGATTGAGTCACTTGTTATGTTAAATGAGAAATGGGAATTTGATAGAAAGCAAATTCCCCGTCCCTCATCCCCGGATGGCCTACACTGTGAAGAAAACCTAGAAGAATAATGGTATTTGGCCATGGTGGTCATGGCGGTGTTGTCATACTGTGTCGTCATTGCAATGTGTCATTGTTTCATTTCACTGTGAGGGGAAAAAAAAAAGCTGCAATTGAACGACGTTTCTTCCTCAAGTAGGAATGGTTTCATTTTCATGAATGTATTTTTTTTATCCGGACTAGTATCAATTTATTTTATTAAAAGAATAATGCAAAACCAAGGTAAATAGCACTGGCTTAAGTCGTTCCTTTTTAAGTAGGTATGTGAATTTGTCAAAATTGTGTGTTTGTCTCGAGGCTTCTAAAACGTTTATATATTATGTTTATATTGCCTAGTGTAAGGGATGTAACACTTCTCCATAGAAAGCCAGGATTTAGAAATGTAGCAGCTAGTAAAATCTAATATGATGTAATATATGTTTTATAAATTAGAAATTTAGAAATTAATGAGTAGAAGATTTTAATGATTTTAATGATAAAAGGATAGGTTTTGATCATAATTTTTTATTATAGTTTAAAATTAAATCTGATTGAAATAAAATGATGAAATATGAACAAATTCATTCAAATAATTTATTTAAGTGGAAATTGGGAGGGGGGAATATCATTCCGCCACCCAGTACAATGATTGTAGCCCCTTAAAATTATAACATAGGCAGATTAAATAAATGTGATACCAAGATGCTAGCGATTATATTAAAGGATTTAATTAAATCTGATTTAAGAGTTTTTATGGCAGTGATTCAAGATGGAGGATTGTAACCCTTCCAAGTGCAGCAATGGTGAAAAGTGGTCACTCTTTCACTAATAATGTATAAAGGAGAGTTCATTTCCTTGATAGGGAAGAAAGAAAACAATTAAGAATGAATATTATGTGACTCTTTCTAATGTGAAAGATTGTGACTCCTAATGTGAAAATTTGTGACTCTTTCAAATATGAAAGGTTGTGACTCCCTCAATAATAAGATATAAAAGGGAGATCATTTCCTTGTGGATAAATCATCAATTGGAAATTAATTAATCAATCAATTTGGAAATAAATTATTGTTTTAAAAAGCTAGCAATGAAGGGTGGTGACTCCAATGGATATAAAGGGAAAATCAGCTCATTGACATTCAATCAGCAATCATCACTCATCTATCCATCAAGAAATCAAGCAATCCATATCAAAAAGATCAATCAAGAAAAAAACAATAAGTTTGTGAGTACATCAAACATCAAATCATTCAATCATCAAATTGTTCAAACATAAAATCATTCAAACATTAACTTGTCAATACATAAATATCAACCAACAAAAGAAATCAACAATAATCTAGAAAATTCATTATGCAATCAATTTTGAATATAGGAAGGATGAAACCCTTTCCAAGTTCATGAGAGGATACAAAGGAAAACCCTTATTTCTCTTATCAAGTTTGGATGAAAAAATGGACATTTTTAACCCCTCTTTTGCCCTCCATTTCATCCACTTACCCTTCAACTTTGCAAAACCTTCTAAGATGAATGTGCAAACATATTTGTACTCAGCTAGGAGGGTGTCACCCAAAATTTGAATTTAAATATTTAAATTAGAGGTTAAATATGAAGTGTGGGCTTTCGTCCTTGTAAGATTAACTTACAAATTTAAAGAGTAACATAGTTTTGATTATATCATGTTTCTTCTAACAGGTATAATAAATTACAATTCTTAATTATGGTTCAAAAGTTATAATCAAGACAACAAACAATTATCTTTTGAATATGAATTCAAAAATGTGGTAAAATCAAGTTGAATGAAATATTTAGGGATAGTGCATGGATAGACATGATAATAGAAAAATAGATGAGAGTATGAAAAAATGTTGATAAGCTATGAATAAGAGATGTCAAGATGTGTATAAATAGGCCAGCAATAACATAGAGGAAAACATAATCTCTAAACAAGAATATATCATTTGTAACATAAAAGAAAGAATAAACTTTAAACAAAAATATACCATTTATAAATATATAATTATATTAAGCTATCCTTTTAAAATAAATATATATTAAATAGAAAATGAAATAAATATACAAATTTCATTATTATACTTATCTACACTTCAAAATAAAATATAAAATATAAAAAAATCTTCATATTTAACTCATCTATTAAACATTAAAATATGATTCTACAAAATGTGCTTAACATTCATGCATTTCAATTATATAACTACCTATACAAATGAACGTGTGTATGATAGATTCTAATTTCATCAAGACAGTCTATGGTTGTCTCACTTCTCCACTTTCACAGTTACCTTTTGCTTGTGGGGGTGAGGAGGACTAACTTCAAATTTGGTTCTTTTCGTTTCCAACGGCTACCTCAAGTGAATCAGGGGACGACTCTGGTTATGACCCATTTCATTGTTAGGAATTTGTTATATATTGAAACCCTAAGGAAGGAGTTTCGCCCCAATTTACCTCATTGAAACACTTTCATTTTATCATGTCTTTGGATCGGCGATATTTTCGCCTTTTAGAATGTCCATGACCGATGAGAAAAATGGTCCAAAATCTTTACAGTTGCCCGTTCAAATTCCCGACTCTGTTAACAAGAGCAAGAAGTCATGCCCATATACACATATTAAGCGAAATGTGTATTTGATCAAGAAAAGAAAGCGCGATGCAGAAAATGGCGATAATGGTATGCAGTGCTCCTGCAAAATCTGTGACAAAGACTGTCTTTGCGCCATGCTGAATTACATCTGCTCTTCGTCTTGCAGGTGTGCAAAATCATGCTCAAACAAATCGCTTTCTCAACGGCCAGTTAAAAGACTGACACTCTCGCAGACAGAGAAATGCGGGTGGGGAGTGAAAGCAGGAGAAGATATTAAGGCAGGAGAATTCCTGATAGAATATGTTGGGGAAGTCATTAATCACAAGATGTGCCGAGAAAGACTAATGAAATTGGAAGAGCAAGGGGAGACAAATTTTTATCTGTGTGAAATCAGTCGTGGGATGGTGGTGGATGCAACTTTCAAAGGAAACAAGTCACGGTTTATCAATCATAGCTGTAAACCTAATTGTGTGCTTCAAAAATGGGAAGATGATGGTGAAACCACAACTGGGTTGTTTGCAAACAGTGATATAAGAAAGGGGGAGTTTGTTACATATGATTATCAGTTTATCCAGTTTGGCATGGACCAGCCATGCTATTGTGGTGCACCAGATTGCAGGGGCTTTCTTGGAGCAAGACCTAAACCTAGTAGCAGCAGGCTGTGCTTCAAGAATTCATATGCAGGCAGCCAAAAGATTGACTATGGTGTAAATGGTTCTGTACCCAAATGTATTGGACTGCCTGTTCGTGTATGGTGGGCTCTTGATCAAAGGTTTTATAGTGGAACTGTTGTGAATTATGATCCACCTGCTGATAAGCACACTATTCTGTATGATGATGGTGAAATTGAATCACTTGTTATGTTAAATGAGAAATGGGAATTTGATAGAAAGCAAATGGCCCGTCCCTCATCACTGGATGGCCTACACTGTGAAGACAACCTAGAAGATTAATGGTATTTGGCCATGGTGGTCATGTTGTTGTCATACTGTGTCGTCATTGCAATGTGTCATTGTTTCATTTTACTGTGAGGGAAAAAAAATAGCTGAAATTGAACGTCATTTCTTATTCTAATAATTTCATTTTCATGAATGTATTTTCTTTTACCCGGACTAGTATCAATTTATTTTATTAAAAAAATTATGCACCTTTTTTGAAAAGCAAGGTAAATAGCACCGGCTTAAGCCGGTGCTTTTTAAGTACGTATGTGAATTTGTCAAAATTTTGTGTTATTTTATTGAGAAAATGTAATAAACTGTAAAGTAACTGATCATGACGGTCAAGAAAACAGGCACCAACTGTAACAAATTACATAACAGCAGAAGACTAAGCATCACAATTATATAAACAGCACTAAATACAATGACTCGAGAGGAAAAGGAAAAGCATATGAGCATAGTTAAAACTAGAGGAAAAACAATGACTCTCAAGGCTTCTAAAATGTTTATATATTATGATTGCATTACCTAGTGTAAGGGAAGTAACATTTCTCAGAAAAAGCTAGGTTTTAGAAATATAGCGATTAATACAACCTAATATGATTTAATATATGTTTTTGAAATAATAAAATTAAAAAGAGTAGAAGATTTAATTGATTTTAATGGTAAATGGATAGTTGTGTATAGTTTAAAATTAGATGCGATTGAAATAAAATGATGAAATATGAATAAATTCATTCTAATAATTTATAAAAGTAGAAAGGTGGGAGGGAAAATGTCATGTCCCCACCAAGTATCATGATTGTGGACCCTTAAAATTATCATCGGTGGATTAAATAAAGGTGGTGCCAAGATGTTAGCCATTATATTAAAGGATTTAATTAAATCTAAATTAAGAGTTTTTTATGGCAGCTTGATCAAAGATGAAGAATTGTAACCCTTACAAGGGCAGCAATGGTGAAAGGTAGTGACTCTTTTACCAATAAGGTATAAAATAGAGTTCATTTCCTTGAGAGGGAAGGAAGAAAATAATTAAGAATAAATATTATATGACTCCTTTTAATGTGAAAGATTGTGACTCCTTTTAATGTGAAAGATTGTGACGCCTTCAAATATGAAAGGTTGTGACTCCCTCAATAATAAGATATATGAATTGGGAATCAATCAATCAATCAATTTGGAAATAAATTATTATTCTTAAAAAGCAGCAATGAAGGGTGGTGACTCATTTATTGTGAAGGGTGGTGACTCCTTCAAGAAATGGATATAAAGGGAAAATTAGTTCATTGGAATTCAATCAACAATCATCACTCATCTATCCATTAATAAATCAAGCAATCACTATTAAAAAAAACAATTGAGAAAACAACAATAAGTGTTAGTGATATGAGATTTACACAATTCATCATGAATGTATTTTTGTTGTTTTTGGATTCGATTGTGTAGAAGTTTTTGCATCAACATTTTGGATCACACTCTGTGATCCATCATGAGGATGTAAAACAAGAGCATGAGGAGCAAAAATGATAAGTTGCAGACCCAACAAAGCATAAAAAGGGGGGGTTTGGAGGGAGGAGAGATAAGGGGGCACCGGAAACAAGACACCAAAATAAAATCAAATTCAAGAAATAGGACAATTTTATTTCCTTAATCTAGCTATTTTTGTCCTATTTCTTGAATTTGATTTTATTTTGGTTCTCTTATTCTTTTAATTTTTCTTTGGCTTTTTATTGTTATTTTATTTTGGTGTCTTGTTTCATGTGCTCCTTATCTCTCCTCCTCCAAACCCCCTTTATGCTTTGTTGGGTCTACAACTTATCATTTTTGCTCCTCATGCTCTTGTTTTACATCTTGATGATGGATCACGGAGTGTGATCCGAAACGTTGATGAAAAAAATTCTACACAATCAAATCCAGAAACAACAAAAATACAACAATAAGTGTATCAATACATCAAGCATCAAATCATTCAACCATCAAATCATTCAATCATCAAATCATTCAAGCATCAATTCAATCAACCATAAAATCATTCAAGCATCATTCAAACATTAGTTTTTCAATCCACAAATATCAATCAACAAAAGAAATCAACAATAATCTAAAAAGTTCATTAAGCAATTAATTTTGAATTTGAGGAAGTGTCTTGAAAATAGGAAGGACAAAACCTCTTACAAATTTCATGAGAGGATAAGGATGAAAACCCTTATTTCTCTTATCAAGTTTGGATGAAAAAGGTAGACATTTTAAACCCCTCTTTTGCCCTCTATTTCCATGCAATTACCCTTCAACTATGCAAAAGCTTCTAAGATGAATGTGTAGATCTAAGTTCATTTTAATGCAACAATGGAAGTGTTCCTAACATGCTTTTCTCCTTGAATGTGAATGATTACTAGATCATCAAATGAGTGTAATTAAAATATATATATATATATATATATATATATATATATATAGTAATAAACCATGCAAACATATTTTTACATAGCTCTAGGAAAGAAATGAATAGGTGGGTGTCACCCAAAATTTGAACATAAATATTTAAATGCTAGAGGTTAAATATGTATAATTATGGTTCAAAATTTATAATCAAGTGGTTCAAAAGTTATAATCAAGACAACAAACAATTATCTTTTGACTATGAAATTAAAAATGTGGTAAAATCAAGGTGAATGAAATATTTGGAGATAAGTGCATGGATAGATATAATAATAAAAAAATAGATGAGAATATGAAAAATATTGATAAAGTATGAATAAGAGATGTCCAAATGTATAAAAATAGATCAATAATAACATAGAAGAAAGAATATACTTTGAACAAGAATATACCATTTGTAAATATATAATTATATTAAACTATTCTCTTCAAATAAATATATATAATAAAAAATGACATAAATATATAAATATTATTACACATATCCACACTTCAAATAAAAATAAATAAAACCAAAATATTAATGATTCTTAATATCTTTTAACTAATTTATAAAACATTGAAATGGCTCTACAAGCTTTAAATTTTCATGCATTTCAATTATATAACTACCTATATAAATGAATAAGTGCATCAAATATTTTAATAATGTTCATCCATAACATCAAGACCGTCTATAGTTGTCTCATTTACTGTTTTCAAATTTACCTTTTGCTGGTTGGGGTGAGGAGGACTAAATTCAAATTCGGTTCTTTTCGTTTCCAACGGCTACTTCAGGTGAATCCGGGGAGGACTCTGGCTATGACCCATTTCATTGTTAGGATTTTATTATATATTGAAACCCTAAGGAAGGAATTTCGCCCTAATTCACCTCATTGAAACACCTTCATTTTGGCATGTCTTTCGATCGGCGATATTTTCGCCCTTTACAATGTCCATGACTGATGAAAAAAATGGTCCAAAATCTTTACAGCTGCCCGTTCAAATTCCCGGCTCTGTTAACAAGAGCAAGAAGCCATGGCAATATACACATATTAACCGAAATGTGTATTTGATCAGGAAAAGAAAGCGCGATGCAGAAAATGGGGATAATGGCATGCAGTGCTCTTGTAAAATCTGTGACAAAGACTGTCTTTGCGCCATGCTGAATGACATCTGCTTTTCGTCTTGCAGGTGTGCAAAATCATGCTCGAACAAACAACTTTATCAACGGCCAGTTAAAAGACTGACACTCTCGCAGACAGAGAAATGCGGTTGGGGAGTGAAAGCAGGAGAAGATATTAAGGCAGGGGAATTCCTGATAGAATATGTTGGGGAAGTCATTAATCACAAAACCTGCCGAGAAAGACTACTGAAATTGGAAGACCGAGGGGAGACAATTTTTTTATCTGTGTGAAATCAGTCGTGGGATGGTGGTGGATGTAACTTTCAAAGGAAACAAGTCACGGTTTATCAATCATAGCTGTAAACCTAATTGTGTGCTTCAAAAATGGGAAGATGATGGTGAAACCACAATTGGGTTGTTTGCAAACAGTGATATAAGAAAGGGGGAGTTTGTTACATATGATTATCAGTTTATCCAGTTTGGCATGGACCAGCCATGCTATTGTGGTGCACCAGATTGCAGGGGCTTTCTTGGAGTAAGACCTAAACCTAGTAGCAGCAGGCTGTGCTTCAAGAATTCATATGCAGGCAGCCAAAAGATTGAGTATGGAGTAAATGGGTCTGTACCCAAATGTATTGGACTGCATGTTCGTGTATGGTGGGCTCTTGATCAAAGGTTTTACAGTGGAACTATTGTGAATTATGATCCAGCTGCTGATAAGCACACTATTGTGTATGATGATGGTGAGATTGAGTCACTTGTTATGTTAAATGAGAAATGGGAATTTGATAGAAAGCAAATGGCTCGTCCCTCATCCCTGGATGGCCTACACTATGAAGAAAACCTAGAAGAATAATGGTATTTGGCCATGGTGGTCATGGCGGTGTTGTCATACTGTGTAGTCATTGGAATGTGCCATTGTTTCATTTTACTGTGAGGGAAAAAAATGGCTGAAATTGAACCTAATTTCTTCCTCTAATAGGAATGGTTTCATTTTCATGAATGTATTTTTTTACCCGGACTAATATCAATTCATCTTATGAAAAAAAATTATGCATGCTTTTTGAAAACCAAGGTAAATAGCACCGGCTTAAGGCTTAAGCCATTCCTTTTTAACTACGTATGTGAATTTGTCAAAATTTACATTGTTTATGGAAGCACTTGTGTGTGTTTGTCGAAAAATTAATGAAGTAACATTTCTCCATAAAGGCTGGAGTCTTAAAGTATGGCAAAATTTGACCACAATCTAACTATATGAAATAATATAATAGTTAATACGAAATCTAATATATAGAAATTTAGAAATTAAAGAGAGTATAGATTCAAGAGTGGATTTAATGAGTAAATTGTTGTTCTTTGTTTTGATCCAGAATTTTTTGTCATAGTTTAAAAATTTAGATGTGATTGAAGTAAAATGATGATGAAATATAAAGAAATTAATTTTAATAATTTGCCACAAATTGGAAATTATGAATGTAATGCCCCCACCAAGTATATGATGGCAGTCCCAACCCCTTAAAAAATTATAACATAAGCGGACTAAATATAGTTGTTAGCAAGATGGTAGCAATTATATTCAAAGATTTAATTAAATTTAAATTAAGATTTTTTATGACAGCGATTAAAGATGAAGGATTGTAGCCAGCAAAGTGTTTTCATGTTGAAGACTTGGTGACTCTTTCATCAATAAGGTATAAAGCAGAGTTAATTTCTTTGAGAGGGAAGGAAGAAAATAATTAAGAATAAATAATTTGTGACTCCTTCTAATGTGAAAGATTGTGACTCCTTCAAATATGAAAGGTCATGACTCCCTCAATAATAAGATATAAAAGGGAGATCATACCTTGTGGAGAAATCATGAATTGGGAATGAATAAGAGATGCAGGGATGTGTATAAATAGGTCACCGGTAACATAAAAGAAAAGATAAACTTTAAACAAAAATATACCATTTATAATTATATGATTGCATTAAGCTATTCTCTTAAAATACATATATATTAAATAAAAGATGTCATTATGTGGAAAGTACAACCTGAATGCTTATAAGAGGCCATAGTCTTATCCTTATCAAAAACAAAAGAAAACGAAAAAATAAAAATAAAGAAAATTGAAATATAAAAGAATTTTAATATTTTAACTCATCTATAACACATTGAAATATGACTCTTAACATTCATGAATTTCAAATTATATAACTACTTGAATGAGAGTATCAAAGATTTTAATAAAATCCATAACATCAAAACCGTCTATGGTTGTCTCATTTTACAGCTTTCACAATTACCTTTTGCTTGTGGGGGTGAGGAGGACTGAATTCAAATTTGGTTCTTTTCGTTTCCAACGGCTACTTCAAGTGAATCCGGGGACGACACTGTAATAGGATTTTATTATATATTGAAACCCTAAGAAAGGAATTTCGCCCTGATTTACTTCAGTGAAACACCTTCATTTTGGCATGTCCTTGGACCAGCAATATTTTCGCCCTTTACAATGTCCACGATTGATGAGAAAAATGGTCCAAAATCTTTACAGTTGCCTGTTCAAATTCCCGACTCTGTTAACAAGAGCAAGAAGCCATGCCCATATACACATATTAAGCGAAATGTGTATTTGATCCAGAAAAGAAAGCGCGATGCAGAAAATGGCGATAATGGCATGCAGTGCGCCTGCAAAATCTGTGACAAAGACTGTCTTTGCGCCATGCTGAATTACATCTGCTCTTCGTCTTGCAGGTGTGCAAAATCATGCTCAAACAAACCGCTTTATCAACGGCCAGTTAAAAGACTGACACTCTCGCAGACAGAGAAATGCGGGTGGGGAGTGAGAGCAGGCGAAGATATTAAGGCAGGAGAATTCCTGATAGAATATGTTGGGGAAGTCATTAATCACAAGATGTGCCGAGAAAGACTACTGAAATTGGAAGAGCAAGGGGAGACAAATTTTTATCTGTGTGAAATCAGTCGTGGGATGGTGGTGGATGCAACTTTCAAAGGAAACAAGTCACGGTTTATCAATCATAGCTGTAAACCTAATTGTGTGCTTCAAAAATGGGAAGATGATGGTGAAACCACAATTGGGTTGTTTGCAAACAGTGATATAAGAAAGGGGGAGTTTGTTACATATGATTATCAGTTTATCCAGTTTGGCATGGACCAGCCATGCTATTGTGGTGCACCAGATTGCAGGGGCTTTCTTGGAGCAAGACCTAAACCTAGTAGCAGCAGGCTGTGCTTCAAGAATTCATATGCAGGCAGCCAAAAGATTGACTATGGTGTAAATGGTTCTGTACCCAAATGTATTGGACTGCCTGTTCGTGTATGGTGGGCTCTTGATCAAAGGTTTTATAGTGGAACTGTTGTGAATTATGATCCACCTGCTGATAAGCACACTATTCTGTATGATGATGGTGAAATTGAATCACTTGTTATGTTAAATGAGAAATGGGAATTTGATAGAAAGCAAATGGCCCGTCCCTCATCACTGGATGGCCTACACTGTGAAGACAACCTAGAAGATTAATGGTATTTGGCCATGGTGGTCATGTTGTTGTCATACTGTGTCGTCATTGCAATGTGTCATTGTTTCATTTTACTGTGAGGGAAAAAAAATAGCTGAAATTGAACGTCATTTCTTATTCTAATAATTTCATTTTCATGAATGTATTTTCTTTTACCCGGACTAGTATCAATTTATTTTATTAAAAAAATTATGCACCTTTTTTGAAAAGCAAGGTAAATAGCACCGGCTTAAGCCGGTGCTTTTTAAGCACGTATGTGAATTTGTCAAAAAAATTTGTTATTTTATTGAGAAAATGTAATAAACTGTAAAGTAACTGATCATGACGGTCAAGAAAACATGCACCAACTGTAACAAATTACATAACAGCAGAAGACTAAGCATCACAATTATATAAACAGCACTAAATACAATGACTCTCGAGGAAAAGGAAAAGCATATGAGCATAGTTAAAACTAGAGATAAAACAATGACTCTCGAGGCTTCTAAAATGTTTATATATTATGATTGCATTACCTAGTGTAAGGGAAGTAACATTTCTCAAAAAAGCTAGGTTTTAGAAATATAGCTATTAATACAACCTAATATGATTTAATATATGTTTTTGAAATAAGAAAATTAAGAAGAGTAGAAGAATTAATTGATTTTAATGGTAAATGGATAGTTGTGTATAGTTTAAAATTAGATGTGATTGAAATAAAATGATGAAATATGAATAAATTTATTTTAATAATTTATAAAAGTAGAAAGGTGGGAGGGAAAATGTCATGTCCCCACCAAGTATCATGATTGTGGACCCTTAAAATTATCATCGGTGGATTAAATAAAGGTGGTGCCAAGATGCTAGCCATTATATTAAAGGATTTAATTAAATCTAAATTAAGAGTTTTTTATGGCAGCTTGATCAAAGATGAAGAATTGTAACCCTTACAAGGGCAGCAATGGTGAAAGGTAGTGACTCTTTCACCAATAAGGTATAAAATAGAGTTCATTTCCTTGAGAGGGAAGGAAGAAAATAATTAAGAATAAATATTATATGACTCCTTTTAATGTGAAAGATTGTGACTCCTTTTAATGTGAAAGGTTGTGACTCCCTCAATAATAAGATATATGTATTGGGAATCAATCAATCAATCAATTTGGAAATAAATTATTATTCTTAAAAAGCAGCAATGAAGGGTGGTGACTCATTTATTGTGAAGGGTGGTGACTCCTTCAAGAAATGGATATAAAGGGAAAATCAATTCATTGGAATTCAATCAACAATCATCACTCATCTATCCATTAATAAATCAAGCAATCAATATCAAAAAAAACAATTGAGAAAACAACAATAAGTGTTAGTGATATGAGATTTACACAATTCATCATGAATGTATTTTTGTTGTTTTTGGATTCGATTGTGTAGAAGTTTTTTCATCAACATTTTGGATCACACTCTGTGATCCATCATCAGGATGTAAAACAAGAGCATGAGGAGCAAAAATGATAAGTTGCGGACCCAACAAAGCATAAAAAGGGGGGGTTTGGAGGGAGGAGAGATAAGGGGGCACCAGAAACAAGACACCAAAATAAAATAACAATAAAAAGACAAAGACAAATTAAAAGA
>VDFB02059168.1:0-10376 GCA_007258455.2 Sequoia sempervirens
TTAATCTTTTCCCAGTGAGAAAGGTACAACTTCCTAACCAACGAAATAATATCCGGTTGTGCAAGAGAGGACAAGAGAGATTTTAAGAGAAGCGATCACTACATCCTTTGAGTTAATGGCCTCAACCAACTCTACTCTTTTCCTTTTCTCAGATGCTAGTTGCTCCGTAGAGCTGCTCATTTCTTTATTCCAATTTTCCTCAGCTTGGGAATGATTTGCTAAGTGCATGTCTAGAGAGGACTTTGTCTCTTGAAGCTCTTGTTCGAATTGAGCTTTTAGGCCCTCAAACTCAGCCTCTTTTTCTTGTAACTTTTGCTCATATTGAACTTGTTGGTGCTCCAAAGCCTCATTCTTCTGTGCTATTCCTTGACTATATTCAAGGCAAAGTCACTCCATCTCTTCATTCTTTAGCTACAAATTTTGCTCCACCTCCCGATTCTTAGTACACAACTCGTTTACCATAGTAGGATCAATAGTCTAAACCTTTGCAAGCTCACCCTAAAGTTTATTATTCTCATTCTCTATTGCTAGCACCCTTTCTATCATACATGCAACATTTGCCTCTAGGGATTTCTCTTTTTTCTCCAAAAAGCTAGCCTTTCCTTTACTACTTTCAGCTACTCATCATTTTTCTTTAGTTGGCGAATAGTTTTAAGGAAGTCAGAGGTGACCACCTGTTGTGTTTACTCCATAATTTCAACCTTATCCTATGGTTGGACCACCTTCATGTCAAGCCCTACTGAATATATTTCATAGTCGTCTGAGTGCATCTCCCCCTATGGCTTGGTTACTCTCGGGTACATGGTCGCAAACTTCAGCTCTTGTCAGGTCTCATCATAAAGAGTCTGTATTTTCAGCTTAGCAGAAATTTTGTCATCCTTTGCCTTGCATTTTTGTATTCTACTTGCACATGCTTCCTTTCCATAGTCAATTTGTGCCATGAAGTCGGCTAGCAACGAAACTAGTCCGCCTACAAAAGGAGCACCAGAAGGTAGGGCATATGGATAGATAATTCTAGTAGGTGAGGACATTTTCTTTTTCTGGAGAGTGATGGTTTGCGGGGAGAAATGAGGCACATTCCAAAGCTTGATTTGAGAACCAACAGAAGGGATTTCCACTTGCCATGACTCAATTGGTGAATCGACAGGAGGACTCATGGGCTAGAATGGTGAAGGAGTTGTCATTGTAGAGTCATCCTGTTGTGATAGGAGAGGATTTGTAGCAATGGCGGAAGTAGGGGTGCCCGCAAATGGCATGCCTTCATAAAGTGAGGCAAGGAGATCCTGAGCGACAATAGTTGGTGTAAGGGTTCACGGGGGAGTAAAGTCACGCGGAGTGGTCTGTGAGAATTGGGAAAAACCTCCTACATGTGCGAGATTAAAAATGGGAAACAGAGGGCCAATACTCATGGCAGGGATTGCCACTGAGATAGGAATAGATACTAAGGATTGAGAAGCAAGACAAGGAGAGAATATTATGTATTGACTAATTGATGGCTGCTCCAAAATCTTTAGCAACTCTCCCTTGACCTTAGGCTCCTGGCTAGTTGCTAGCACCTGTCTTCTGGCAGTTTCTTGCAAACCCTCTCCAATAATGGTCTCTATACGTTGTGATTTTGTGGGTGGGGCTTCCCCAACTTTGGTAGTTATTGCTGACTACTGTGGTAATACTCTGGTTACCTTAGCAGCCCAAGTGAGTGTATGCAAAGCCCTTGATACATTAAATCACACATTTGTGGCTACATAGGCAGGTTGTTCGAAGCTTTTGTCTTTCGGCGTGGAGGACACAAAAGTCGCTGCTTCCTCTTCCCATTCTTCAAACTCATCCTCTAGGTCATCACTCTTATTTTCGCTAGAGTATGGGTTGCGATGGTATTCATCCCACCATTTTTCAAATTCCTTGTCCTCCTTCAAGCTCTTATATGGGGCATCCAATTGCCCTGTTTCTTGGCGATACTTCCAGAAAGCTTCTATCTTCTCATCAGTCCATTCCTCATCCTTCCACAACTTGTTGTACATGGCGTGTTCCATCTAGACATTATCTTTGGCCACCGCTACAACAAAGTAGAACTTGTGCCATGGCTCTCTATTATCTTGTGTGGGAATACACACTAGTTCAACGAAATTTTCATCTTTGTCTGCTCGCAGGTTATGCCACTTTTCCCAGTAAGGTAGAGGAACATGAGTAACTTTCATGTGCTTCTCTAGAAGGTCATTGAAAGGGTTGTAATCCCATTTGTCACATACCAAAACCAACCCTAAATGAGCCAGTTTATCTTGTAATAACTAATTTGATTGCTTCTTTAACAGAGTCACCGTTTTGAAATTCTTCAGACAAGTGAAGAATCCTTTTCTCTTGACACTTGAGCTACTGCAGAAGGTAAAATAAATGATACACAGCTTCCTATACATTTCAAGTATGAGCACCCTATCTGTGACATAGGCTAGGAGAAGGAAGGGTTGACCAGTGAAGCCCCACATCTAGAGAATTGTGAAATACGTTCCTAAGAACCAGTCACAAGCGGGAGAGAAACTCTACATATATACGGTCTGATCCTTGTCAAGCTAGATTATGTCACCTCCTCCTTGTAAATATTGCAAGAACGGAGTTATAAAATAATCCAAAAATGCATAATAATCATATGACATGGAAAGAAAGGGTGTCCACGTGGATACTGGCTTCCTCTTCCTCTTCCCCTTTTCATAAAAAAATGATAATTCAAAATACCTACCAAAGAAATCAGGGTTTTGATGTAGGAACATGTGAACCAGGAAGGAGAGAAATCTAAACTTTCCCTTCACCGGGTAATTTTTTATTTTCCGTATCATTTCCTCCACCATGAACTCAGGAAAATCATACCAAAAGGTATCGTGTTGTTTGCAGAATTGGAAGGCCGGTCCTAGTTGAAAAGTTTCCACCATCTCGTCGGAGTGTCGGCCGCACACAAAAGCTAGCATTGACATGGAATCCTGAATATCCTCATGAAATGAACCGCGCAGCAACGGGATACTCGATAACTTAGCGCCTGGGATTCCTTTCTTACCAATCTGCTCCATCTGGAAATCTGAGTTCTTTTTCATTACTTTCCACTTTTTTCCTCCTTTACTAGGGAAGAAGGACTCAATTTTCTCTCTTCTTTTACTGAGTTTGGAATACATAGCATATGCCAAATGGCCTATGGGCTGATGCGAACTCTTAATTTTTGGCCCTCGATGTAGTGAGTGCTAGGGTTATAACATTGAATGGTGGCATCAACAATCTTTAGGCAATAATGTACCAATGGGACCAGGTATTGTGGAAGACGATTGAACCAAACCTTCCTTGCTGTCGATGTGTCTGCCTTAGGGGCGTTCAACCTTGCATAGGCTGCTTCTCTTAAGGATTTAGGGTTTTTTGTGGGTCGCGGGTCATAAATATTATCCCATTTCTCCTCAACCCTTTTCTTGTTTTTGCAATCTTTGGGCTTGTTTAGCTCTATCGTATAGCCCTCTTTGGCTTGCTTGGTATACCAGGCATAGCATATGCTAAATCCTCATAGATATACACATCTTCTAACAATCGTATTGCTGTAAACAACTCCTGGCCAATCTCCTCCTACATTTGCTGTGATGAAATATCTGACATTTTCCTTTAGATGAAAACTTCTACAGGTTCTGAACTCTTTGTAAATTTTATCCGGCTCTGGCTATGTTGAAAACTTCTCTACACCTTAAGCCTTGGCGTAATCGAAAATAATTTGAAAATTAAACCTTTTCATGCAATATTTAGCCATCTTTTCTCAAGGTGGTAGAGGAAAGTGTGATTTTTGCATTTAATTTAGCATGTATTGTTAATTCCTCGACTCGTGCAAAATGAATTACTTTCCATTTTGAGGCGGAAAGAATTCATTATTGCATTTGGAAATCGTGTGATATGCTATGATTCCCTTGAAACTTGGGCTGAAATTTTTTCTTCTAACCTTGCATTAGTATGTGCTGGCAATTAATAGCTTAGACAAAATGATTAAGCCAAAGCAAATGATCATGACTTGAAAAGATATGGATCCTGCCTTGGGTGCTGGGAAATGCCTGTGAGATGACACAATAGCCTATGGCCTTGGAGCTTATTGCTGATGAGTGCCACCATTTTAAAGCTAATTAACTAGCTCTTATTAACCTAACACACATTGAACCATACTTCTGCAGATGCAACTGGTTAGGAAATGTGAGAAAACACAGGAATTCCTTTCAAGTTGGCACTGGTTATCATCACATTTTCTCAAAATGAATTAGCATGCATCTTCTCATTTTTTCTATAAATAGGCTGCTAAGTAGTGAGGAAATCACACTTAGCATTTGAGTAGTTTTAACAATAGGTCATTGGCGCAGTCCTAAGCTTCAGTAAGCAAGTTTTCTCATAGGCTAGGTGGTAGGAAAATTTTAGTGTTAGAAAGTAGAAGCATTGTGTCAGTATCATGGATACTCCTGTTAGGTTAACCTCTTATAAGTCACAAACAACTTTTCTGGGGAGGTTTCCACTAGGCGATTGAAGAGAATGACCAAGAATAAACACTCCTTGGTTTTGGTAGCCATAAAATGGGTTCTGGGTAGGGATTGTATAGAGTACGAGGACAAATATCATGTGAAAACTAATATCTGCTCGCACTTTCTAGCATCAATGTTAGAAATTGGTATCCCCAAGCCTCTAACTCTGAAATTGGTCAAGAAATTTTTTCCAAAAAAGTACCTAAATGGCCTAGGTGAGATTGTCGCTCACACTGCATATGTGGTAGGCCTGCCAACAACTAGTGACCTCCGTCGCTACATTGAGGAAGAAGCGGTAGTTGTATGGTTGCCATTTCTTAGTGGATTCTCTATTACGCTAATGCTGGAATTGATAAAGGGTTACCTAAGCCTTGCACTCTTCTATTTTGAAGGCCAAATGTAATACCATTCGCGATGTTGATTTGGTACACCGACTCTCGAACCCGTATTCCCCCGCTAATGGTGGTTGTGCCAAATGACTCTGCTTCTATTGCTAAAGAACCTTCCAATGAAGATGCGATAGGCACTTCCATAGATGAAGGGGTAGATTTTTCCATAGATGTGTCGATTGTTGCCTCCTGTGCTCTTGGATAAAACGCCTCCCTTCTCCGGATAAAATGCCCCACTTCTTTATTTTCTCAGTTGTTGACTGTCACCAAGCATAAGCCAGAAGATATAAGTCTCCAAAAAGGCTATAGATATAGCATATATGAAAGAATAGCCCATATAATCATGGAATTTTTGGATTATGGCTCCCTCAACCATTTTTGCAATGTAAAAAATGAAAGAATATATATAAATCGACATATATCTTTATAAAAATCCACGACTCTCTCTTCCATTCTACATATCTATTGTATGGGCTCTTTTATTGGCATATATGTGTTCTCTGTATTTCATTTTAGCTATTGGTATTACTTTTCTCAGAAGCAATTCCTACTGCTTCATCACTTCCTGGTGAAGACAAGAGCTCTAAAACACAAACTAATCCCAAAAAGACCGGCCAACACAAAGGGAAAGAAAATAAAAGCATTATTCACATATGTACAAAAATAAAATTCGGCACTTAATGGAACAAATTAAGATGAATCCCATTGACCGAGATTCCCAAGGGTTCTTGTTCCATATTTTCTAACTCGAAAGCGTTATGCTCTTTGCACCATATGATTTTAAAGGGGCCCTCCCATAGGCTATCAAATTTTCCATGCTGACCTGGCTTAGAAGCCCTTTTATCATATTTTAGTACTAAGTCTCCACACTTTAGGCCTTGGTCAAAAGCCTTGTAAAACCATCACTTGACCACTTGTTGGCAGTTTTTCATGGCTATTAGGGAATTCTCCCTTTTTTCTTGTACTTCTAACAGTTCGGCAAGTTGAACCTCCATGACACCATTTTGTTCTATCTTGAGGGATTTCAATAGTTGAAGCGCTGGAATCTCCATAGATATAGGCAACAATGCCTCTTTCCCGTATACTAACTCATAAGGCAAAGTCTTAAGGACTTGCTTAGGAGTTATGCGGTTTTCCCAAAGCACCGTTCAAAGGTTTTTATGCCATTCTCTCTGGTGTTCCGAACCAATTATTTTAAGGAGTCATACTAGGTTTTTGTTCATTGACTCCGCTAGGTCATTTCCTTGCGGGTAATAATTTGATGATGTCTTAAGGAATATGCCATTTGTTAATGCAAAGTGACATACCTTTGCACCTAGGAAAGCTTTGGAATTATCTGAAATAATATTGTTCATAGGACCAAACCTTGTCACCAGTTCTTCGAGGAAATCCAGTATCTTTGACTCTATTGTGTTTTTAAGTGGAATGGTCTCTATCCATCTTGTGAAGTAATATGTGGCAGTCAAAATCCACTTGTGCCTGCTGCTGGAAGTGGGAATAATCATCTCGATGAAGTCCAGGACCCATTGTGCAAACGGTTTGTCTGCCACTATAGGTTTGAGAGGCATTGTGGAATTTTTCCTTCTGTCCATAAAGAACTAGCATTTTTTGCAAGATTTTACCAAAGAGTGGGAGTCATTGAAAAGGGTGGGCCAATAGTAACCTACACACATAATTTTTATGGCAGTGGTCTTAGCAGACAAGTGTCCACCTGAAGCATTGTTGTGGAATGTGTCAAGGATTCTCCTCGCCTGCTCTACAGTAACACATCACAGGAGGAGACCATTGAATTTTTTTTTGAAAAGGACCCCTACTAGCACACATATTCATAATTATGCACTGAAGGCATTCCTCTTTGGGGAGGTATGAATTCGGTAGATACTTTTCGGCCAGACATAAAACCCCACCATCCATTAGCCAACAACCCTTGAATTTTGAAACATTTATTATAAACAAGATTTGTCTCTTCTAAGGAATATCTCTTTCTCTTGCAATTCATGTATCAAGAGACAGCCCTCTCTTCCTCTGACAATTTTAGTGGGTTTGACCTCAACGTCATATTCAAGGATCTTTTTTATCCAATTAGCTCTTTTTTTGTGATTTCTCCCTCCATGATATATTCACGCACGCTGGAATGTGTGACATAAACAAACACTTTGTTGTAGGAAATTAGATGGTGGAACTTTTTAAGTCCCTTCACTATTACAAAGACTTGTCTTTCGATGAAATTATAATTCGTCTCATATTCCTTCGTGTGGTCCGGGAGTAGAATGCCACTAGATGTTCTCCTTTTCCTTCATTATCCTTTTGGGTTAAGACGATAGCAATACTGGACTTGCTACTGAACGCATACATTATAAAATCCTTAGATAAATTTGGATTAACCAATACCAGAGCTGTGGAAATAGCATTCTTAACTTTTTCAAAGGCTTCTCGAGCTTCGATCATCCACTTGAATGCTTGATCCTTTTTAAGCATCAAGGTGATCAACTTAATTATTACCACAAAGTCATAAATAAGCTTGCTAACAAAATCTACCTTGCCTAGGAAGGACTGAACGCCTTTCTTATTCATTAGAAGGGGAAGTTCCTTGATAGATTTCACCCATTTGGGGTTGATTGAAACTCCTTCCTTGGATGCCACATGTCCTAACAATTTTCCCTTGTGGTACCGAATACACATTTTTTGATTTTAAGTGAATTATGAACTCTTTGGAACCCTTTGAAAAAATATTTCTATGGGTCATCCTTAGATTTAGAAAACATAAGAAGATCATCTAAATAGATTAGAATAACAAACTTATTATTTCATGGAAAGCCATGTCCACGTTCCAGTTGCCTCAAGGCTTGATAGACCAAAAGGAATTTTAGAGATATAAAATGTTCCCCACTTTGTAAAGTGAACATAAGGCCCTGTGTCTATCATTCTTCTTAACTCCTCCTGATCTGATTGTAATCGTAGCTTGTAGAGAAAACATTTCTGATCCTGCTACCATTTGTAGGATTGACTCCATAGAAGGCATTAGATAATGATCCTTTAGGGATGCTCTGTTTAGGTCTCAGATTTCCACACACAAGTGGATATATCCATTCTTCTTTCAGATCAGGACCAAATTGGACACCCAAGTACTATGCTTGATTGAGAAAACAATCCACGACTCAATTAGCTTGGTTAGCTCTTGCACCATTAGCGCTTCAATTTTTGGGTTTACTGGCCTCTACTTTTGTTAGATTGGTTTTACACCTTCTATTAGCTCGATAATTTGCTAAATGATGTCAGGATTGTATCCCTTCAGATCATCATAGGACCAAGTCACTACTCCATATTTTTCACATAAATTGATGAGCCTTTCTTTATCATGGTGTAGGACATCTTTCCCAACTTGAAGGTTTCTGCCATCTGAGACCCGAAGGTCTATGTAATCACTTTTGTCTACCACGAACTTTTGTCTATCATTTCTTATATCATCGTAATCAATTTTTTTTTTTAGAGTAACCAATCCTTTCAGAAGCTTGTTGGATTTGAATTGCATGATTTTTCCTTCATAAGCCTTGATGATCTTTGGTTGAAGTTGATCGGTGAATTCCCCCGACTACTAGATGAATGAGGCAATGTGTTCATCACTTTCAAAAACTTGCCAACTTTGTTCATTGTCAGGAATTTCCAGTCAGACTATTACTCGTACAGAGTTTTCGTTATGTATAAGGTCAGAGGTAGGATCAAATTGAGCACCAATCACAGCCATGTGGTTTGCATCACCATTTTGTCCTCGGGGAACAATCTAGATGTTGAAGGCTTCAAAACTCTCAACCAGGTCCGAGACTCAGTGTCGATAGAATCTCATGTAGACATTCCTTGCCACAGAAATACCTCAAACTTGGTTGACTACTAGTTCAAAATCTCCAAACACCATTAATTTCTTAATGCCTATTCACTCCACAAGGCTTAAACTTTGAACTAATCCTTCATATTCGACTTCATTGTTCGAACAAGCGAACTGGAAGCGGAAATACCTTAGTATTTTTTCATCTTGTGGGGATATTAAACATATCCCCACTCCATCGCCTACTTTACCTCTTGCTCCATCAAAGTACAACATCCATAGCTCATTTGCTTGGCCACCTTTGAACTCTTTGGCAACCTTCGGGAGAATTTGGTCTTCATCATAAATTACATAGGTGCCCAATCTTGTAGCATGATAATTTCTGAAAGGGTCACTATCCATGTGTTCACTCAATAGAGCATCTTCTTGGTCATCCTGGTCTCCGCTCACCTTTTCTTCCTCTAGTAATTCAACGTAATACATTTATTGCTTGGTGATAGAGGTATGCGACTTTAAAATTGATCAGGGCTTCATCTGCTGCATGTTCAGAATGCAAATCCTTTGATTCTATCTTCATTTTTGAGCTATTCTTGGTTCTAAGAATTAGGTGTGACCAATCCAGGGACAGGTATCCACCCACCTTTGAAGTAAATTCTTGGGATAGATAGAGTTCGAACATGGGAGGAACATTTATGATCACAGTGTCTTGCGGCACTGTGATATTAGGGAAAACAAATAGAGTTAAAGGAAGTGCCTTGATGACACCTATGGTTTCAAATTTGTTCCCATCAAGCTGCATTACTCCCCTTTTCCTAGGTTCATAGTCGGGTCCTAAATCTTTGGCTATTTGTTTAGGCATAACCATGGTGCTAGCGCCATAATCAATCATAGCATTGTGTAATAAATTCTTCCCTATAATGAGAGTTAAGAAGAAGGGTTGGGGCTTCAACTTATCTCTAACTTTGACAGGGGATTCTTTTTTATTGTTCATAAGGACTTTAGTCGGAGATAGTTGATTAACAACCTTTGCATTGGCTAACTGCTTTGTTGGCACTACACTGATCTCTACTTGAAGCACCTTTTGTAATAGCATTTTTTGCTCTGGGATAGCTAGAATGTCCCATAGAGACACATTAGTGGATGATTTCTTCAATTGTTCTACCACATTAAAAGGTGGAAAACTTGGAGGTTTTTGCTCCTTTGCTCTTGTTATGATAATTTCCTTCCATGGTTGAGATTGCAACGACCCAATGGAAGTGCCAGGTATCTGATCAAAAGCACCTTTAAGTTGTGGGCTGGCTAGATGCAAAACAACTGACTCACCGGTAAATATCCTCTTTGAGTGAGTGTTATATTCAGATTGCACTTGTGGTGTTTTGGATATGAACGCATCATTAGCAAACATCGTTTCTTCTTCCTCCATCCATGAGAAGAGGGTGTCATCAGAAGTAATGTTAGATTCTTGTTCTAGAGACATCCCTTGCATTTATGTGGTAGGAACCACACTCTCCATTTGTGGCGAGGCATATACATAAGCTTTGTAGTTTGGTGTCGTGCCTTGACTGCGTTGCTCAACCACTTTTTGTTGTAATTTTCCACGCAAATAGTTTCAGGGCATATGCGCATTGCTGCAAGGGAAGC
>VDFB02059169.1:0-15880 GCA_007258455.2 Sequoia sempervirens
GTTGGTAACTTTATTCTGTGTTGGTGCAGTCACGACAAACACATCAACAAGACCCACACCAATGGAAAGTACACAAAACCAACTTTCCAACGATATTTCGTTCGCCCAATTTTAATATTGTATGCCCAAGTTATGTCCAAAAAAACAAACTGTTTTTTTAAGGCCAAAGGGGGCTCTGAGGGGGCCTTGTCCTGTGGCCGTACCACTAATATTAGCATGAATATTCACAAAATATTTCTCTGTGCCGGAAAAAAAAATGCAGCCCCTTGCAAAAAAAAGTCATTGGTATATGCCATAAATGGCCAAAATATGCCCATAGAACGAAATATTCCTATATCTGGCAAAATATTCTTGTGCATGCAGAAAAGGGTCGTCAGAAAGATTGGCACATGCTGGAAAATAGAAAAATGGCATTGAAAAAATGTTTTGAGGCCACATGGCTGCTATGTATTGGCACCGATTGATTGTAATAGTCATCGATTGGCATAAAGATTGCTAGCCGCGAGGGTTAAAAACCCTATTGGCGGGAGACATGGGGCCCATAGGCCTGCGGGTACCCTCAAACAATGCCCCCCTTTTATTTATATATATTTTTTTGAAATTTCTATATAAAAGAAATTAAAAAAACCAACCTTTTGCTTCTTTTTTAAAAAAATCCATGCACAGTATGGTCGTACAAGCCCCTGTAGATTTTTTTTTTCCTAAGAAGCTCCCGACACCAAAATAGGGAAAATTTTATATCAAAATCCGTTGAATTGACCTCCTTAACGCAACGGTGAGGTCCTTTTTGCACCAAAGTGCACCAAAAAATCGTCCAACTCCAAAATTTGTAAAAAAAGCAAAGGAGATTCCAGATTTGAAGGCCTATAACACTAGTTGAAGAAAACCTTCAAAAATTGAGAAGGGTTTCGCTAAAGCCATGCTATGATACCATGTTAGAATTGTGAATAAACCTGAGACGTAGGATCAAATGATGCAAGAGGGCTTTCTCCCCTCCTGATGTCCACAACTCACAATAATAAAAAACAATACTTTGTCAGATTACTTGCAGCAACGAACGGTTTCATTCAATCTCACCTAATACAAATTGACGAAAGGACAAACTCTTCCTTCGCCACAACATAGTTAACCACAAATTCACCATACATGAGCAGTACTAAGCAAACAACAATTTCTTTCCTGAGATTATAAAATTTCCTCAATTCCACAACTAATACAATTTATCTTGACAACTCCGTTTGTCAAGTTCAATTTAATTCACAAATTCACAAGCATAGTGAAGACAAGCTTATTTTATTTCTCTCAACCAAAATTTTACATACAATTTATCAAATGCTTATTCCCTATTTACAAACTTAGACTCGTCTCTCCTCCATTTAAAATCTGCCTGCTTATTCTTTCCTACAGAAAATCCCAATCTGGATTTCAATAACAACTTCATATCTTCCAGGCATGAATTGCATATTTTATTTCACTTAAACATAACCCTTGCAGCCTTTTTCATGCTGCTTCCTCACCTCACACAACCTCTACACTGATTCCTACGGCTCCCACTCTACCTTCTTTATGTTTTTATTTTTAAAACTCTTTTAAATTCCTCTGTCCTTAGGAGATTTGGTGCAGCCCCTTTGGTTCGATTTTGAAATCTACATTTTTAAAATCTTAAAATGGTGTCGCTTCCTCGTCCTTGACTATTCAAGGTTTTCCATCCTCTGCAAATTAATTTGCTGCCCCTATTTTCTTTGTTTCCTGATTTGTTTTGCACCCAAGATTTTCCTTCCATGGAAGCGTTTGAAATTCCTTGAACTTTTCTCTTCCACGCTGGTCACAAAAATGGAGTTTTGATTTGTCTTTTGTGCCAAGACAAAGCATGTGAATTGTTCAAGTCTCATGCCAAACAAGTTTAATCGCCCAGCTTGGAACACCATACATTTGGATTTATTTCATGTTTTTAAATCTTCCTTTTTAATAGTCTCCAATATTGAATTACTTGGCCTTTGGGAATTTAATATTAATTTAATAGCTCTCATATTGATTTGCCAGTTGGACAGGTAAATGACATCGTCCAAATGAATGCTGGCAAACGAACACGTACACCAAAACATAATTTTTAAAGCAAACGAAACCAAAATTATATGAAAGTTGATGCGGATTGCTGCCATACCCGGATGCTCCTGCATCATCAAACAACGGACAAAAACACCTTCCACGCAAGAGAGATGCAAACAATAATTTGCTATATCATCAAGAATAAAAACTTACATAATGAACCTCAAGAGTCTTCAAGGAGATCGAGAAATAATACAATGAGGGTGAGTGCTTTTATAAGAGCAAACCTAAATGATGAAGGGATTAGATCATGTGACAAGTGTCAACATCCTATGTGATGAGACAAAATGATCTAATAATAGCTCACTTCAGTTAACAAAAAAAGGTACTTCTAAGATTAGCTTGAGTGCATGAAATGAATTAAACTAATAATCAATTAAAGATTAATTAATTATTAGCTAATGCATGATTACTCTAACATTCTTCTTTGAATTGATGTTTGTAATTTTTCCTTTTTTACATAATTGTAAGCCTATTAAGAGAGCGTTGTATTTGGCCTCATTGTTTGTTCCTTCTGGTAATTTTTTTGCAATTGCCCACATTAGTGTTGGCATTGGCATTATTTGTCATTGATGTCAAAGGTCATGTGATGTCAAAGATCATTGATGCAAAGGTTGGATTTTCTTTACAAGATCAAAGGTTATGTTGATGCAAGCAAAGGTGCATTGCTTGATACCTCTAAAGAGTGTTTGTTCATCTGATGATTCATGGTTTTTCAAGAATACTTCTTCATGTTCATATTGCAAAGTACAATGTTCAAGATGCAGAAGGGTATTTGATTGATCATTCAAAGGCTTAGGTTTATTGATCGTTGAAGGTTTGATAAAAACCCTAAGATCTTAGGTTTATCCCTTGTGAAGACCTTCAAAGGAAATTTTTCTTTTTGTTATGTTTGGAAGTTGACATTGTTTACTTCACATGGGTGGCATTGAGGCTTATAGATAGCATATGACTGGCTTATAATATCTCTATGAACAAACAAGAGTTTAGGGGTTTCAACATTTTTAATTTTTGTGGCGGCAAACATAGCAAGGCCCTGGATATTTTAACTCTAATAAAGTCAAAAATTTCCTTGCCTCAGGCCTCTCAATATTTTTACTCTAAAAACTTCATTATACAGGCTCTTCGCCACATCTGCTGGATTATTATTCATAGACTTTGGAACAAAAAGCAAGAAGAGCTTGGGTACGATGTGTTTAGGTTCTCGGGCTATTTGTTGATGGGATTACCCTGTTGAAAGCGAAGTTCATTTCTTTTCACGGGCAATGAGCAAGGAGTTTAAAGAATGGTGAGGTTAACGACAGATTTAATATCGAAGTGCCCTCAATATTTCCATGTCGTTCATGAACTAGAGCTTGACCTACGTGGCTTTTGAAGGTCACCGGGCTAGGCTTTCAATTATACAGTTTTGTAATTGTAGGAAGGCTTCGATGGAATGATAGTGTTCTGAGTGTATTACTATGATTGTCTGGGTTGGTGTGAAATGTTGTTGCAGACTTCAATGTCATGTAGATATCATGCTTGATGGGAGTGTGGTCTGTATTCTTCAAGAAAGTATTGAAAAGATTGAAATCTTATGTATAACAGCGCACAATGAAGAGAACTTGAAGGTCAGTCTACAGAAGTGTTTCATGTTTACTTTGAATAATAGTATTCATGAAATATGGGACAGAGTTCTAATTTGAAGAGAAAACAGTGACAGTGCTTTGTTTGTTAATGGCAATGAGATTGGTTTGAATGACTGTATATGACAGTGTATGTGACTACATTCATTAAATGCCTTTTGTTTATTGTTTAGTATGTTCTGATTAGTATCATGAGTGATTGAAACAGAGACTTTGTGTTTTCTTTCAAAGAGGGTTAATGATCAAGTATGTGCAGGTTGGTTTAGTGTCAAAGATAATGTACTACAATGTCACTATTTACTTGTAATGGTCTTCCTTTCTCAGTGACAGACCTGAAGGAAAATTGAAGGTTTGATATTCATGTAAACAAAGTAGTAGTCAGTAGGTCTGATTGTTTTCCCTTCAAAAGAGTTGGTGGTCTTGTTGTCATAAGGTGTTTCGAAGGCTGATCAGGGTAATAACAACATACAAAAGTTTAGATGATGTCCTTTGCATAATAGTGCAGTGATGTGGGTGAACAAAGAAGATGAAGTTTACTGATGCAGAAATAGGTTAGATGAATACTGAATTGTATTGTAATAGGGTAACCCCCTGAAATAGTGTTTCTTCTTTCATTGGAGATTGGTCATTAAGACCAAGGAGATTTTGCCACTGAGGCAGTTGTATTTGCCAGTGAGGCATGTTTTGTAGCCAGTGAGGCTTTGCCAGCTGTGAAGAACCCTTCTAGCTCAACTTCAACCCTGATGCTCAAACTGATTGTTTTTTTGTGTTTTGAAGGTTTTTGATTTTTTTGAGGTTTTTTGTAATGTCCCCATTTTCATGAACATTGGAGTTTAGAGGAATTAGCCTATTCCTGATCCTCGTAGGCTAATGGAGCTTGATAAGAGGGTCGTTTGGCGGATACCCAGTTGATTGGTTGGCTCATTTCTTGGTCATATGAAGGTTTTCCTATTATCACCATGGATGTTTCTATTTTTGGAAACCTTTATTTTATATTATAAAGTTATATTGCACTTTAGGAGTTGATTAATATTTTGTATTATTATAAAGTGCAATAATAAAATAATAAAGTAAAATAATATTATACTATTCCTTCTAGAAGGTGACTTGGGAAAGTTCTAGAAGGAGGCCGACCTCTTGAGGAAAAAGTATAAATAGACATCATGGGCTTCATTCTCATTATCCAGATTTGTTGTTGTTGATGTTTGATGTTTGATGGTTGTGGAGCCTAGGGTTTCTGCAGTTGTCTTTGGCCATTGAGAACGGAAACTCTCAATTAGTAAGCAATTTTGAGGGTGTGAAATATCACTTGAATTATTGCAGCTGGGAGAAAGTTACTTCAGACTTTCATTTGTGCTTCATTGGTTAAGACTTTGTGGCCTTTGGCCAAGTTTTGTATGATATTGATTGGTGTTTGCTTTGGAGACATTTTGGAGTTCATAGTCTTCAACGAATTTGCATTGAGGAGGTTGATTTGTATTCATTCAGTTATTTCCAGAATTCTGATATATTATTACAGTCATCTTAGTCTGCATATTAGTGCCATGATTTCGCTTATATCTTCTTCATTTGGCATTGATTCTCCAAGTAGGTTGCAGCACTAGATTCTATAGTGAATGGAGATGATGTCTCATGCATTTTGAAGGTGATTTGCAGCATCTACAATTTATTTAAAAGTCTGATATACTGCTGCTGGGGCATCATTGGAAACATATTTTTGTTCATATCTCATCATTGAAGCCTCCTTTGGTTCTGGGTATTGTTGCATTCAATTGCTATTGCTGTGACAATCATTTCAAGGACAAATTCGAGGAGATTAGAGGCTGTATTTATCTTTCTAAAACATTGCCAGGCAAGAACAGGGGCGGCTGCTTCAAAAATTCGATTTGGGCTTATGAGGTCATCATTCATGTGATATTGCTTGCCTCTTCATCAATGGCATGTGGCGATTTGATATATCAGGTTCCTTTGTGATTTATATGCATTTTTCATGATTACATAGGTGCATTTTATTGAGCTGCTGTAGGTGAACATTGAAGTCAGATTTTAGTATTGCATTTAGTTTTCATTGGCAGCTGTAGGTGCATATTCCTTTACTAGCAATCATCATATTTTGTAATCAATGCAAATGCCAAGAGTCTTGGCTTATTGATGAGCATTGTATTGGATCATTGTGTTGTAATAAGAGATACTAATTTGTTGGTCATTTGTAGTTCTCATTGAGCAATTCTATATCATTTGTAGTCAGCTTAGTAGTCTGCATACCAACTGTTTGACAAAATACCAGTTGGCTGTAGGTGATCATTTTTTATGATTAGAACTCATATATGCATTCAATATTGCCAAAATAAGTTGCACATTCATGTTAGGTCATTGTTTAGTCAATTTAGAGTCATTTGTAAGCATTCTCATTGACGCTAATTGAAGAAAAGAGTCATTAAAGCAAATTGAAATGTTATATAAATCATATGACCCTTGTATGTGAAGTGTTTGACGAAAATTCCAAGGCCAAAAGTCACAAATGTTCAATCAGATTTGAGCAGGGTCATTACATTTTTGCATATATAAAGCATAATGCGATTTTGAAAGAAATACTTCTAAAAATCTTTAATAAATACAATAAGGTAAAAATTGAAGCATAGAGATTCCTGAATTGATAGTAAATAGATTTATTATTCTTTCTCAGAGATTACAATACTGAAACCCTAACATGCAGGCAAAAAGGCAAACAAATTTGCATTATTTAAAAACCTGATTTGCTGATTGCAACCACCCAGAAAGATGAAGAAATAGTACGGCCAACATCAACTGACATTTCTCCAGCCTGAAAATCGCTGCAGACTGACCCAGAGTGCAAGGCGTCCCATCTGGTGAAGGCAGAAAGCCAAAAGGCAAGGCGTCCAGGTTTGAATGAAAAGTACGACCCTCAAGCTGATTTGTACGGCCTTTAAACAGCAGCAAATAAAAATCCGTACCACCTTGGGAAGTGTGCCAGATGTTTGAGAACTGATGGCGACTGGAAAGATTCTTCTCTGGAAAACAATCAGCCCAATCACTGGATAAAATAAACTCACAATAAGATCTGTAATAACCTCTGAATGAAGTTATTCAACTATAGGCAATAAATCAGCTGGTATTTCACAGCCTTTGAACTGCAAACACTGAAGATGGCTCATTCTCCAATGCAAAAGACAATTGAAACCCTTGGCTTCGTTCTCTGAAGGAAGAAATGGCTAAAATCGATTTTCATAACATAATAATGAAGTTTTCTCAAAGAAAACTTATATATTCTCAGTTGGGTCGATTTCCTTCAAAAAGGACCATTTAAATAAAACTTGAAATTTCACTTTTAATTCTTCAATAGTTTGGACGCCCTTTTTAATTAAAATAATTAATTAAAATGGCCCCTTCTTCATGATGGTCGACCCCCTTTAAAAAATCACTTAAGTTATAATATTAAATTATATTATAACTTTATAATATAAGTTAACTTAATTAATATTTATTTGGCAAATAAATATTAATTCTCTCTAATATAAGTCCGATTAACGAACCGTCTGAAGGCGGATGATAAGTGACTGAATCTGCATATGACCAGACCATACTGCTAAAAATAGCAGGGGTGCTCTGCTAAGTGTCTCCACTTACTAAAAATAGTAAGTCAAGCAATTGATGTCCAAACGACTCCGAACGAAAGCCAAACTGAATGATTTTGCCAACTAAAGCCAAGCCATGTAATGTTCCCATTTTGGCCCTACACTCTTCATTTGGATTTAGCCTATTTCCGGAAATCCGTAGGCTAAGCTGAGGTGGAAAATTAGGGTTTCCTCTTTCAGATACTACTCAGTTGGCATTCTGAGGTTGTTGTGCAGACTTACTATTTATAGCAGTTCACTATTTTTAGCAAGTCTATCTTTTGGCAGTATCTGTCTAACAGCAGTTCAATCCTTTGCAGTTCAATGTTCAGTTTGGCTTTCTGTTGTTTTGATGTGAACTTACTATTTATAGCAATTGGCTATTTTTAGTAAGTCTAATTTTGGTAGTAGCATCATCAGCAATTCAGCTCAAGTCATTTTGCTATCCTTCAGTTTCAGTTTGGCTTTGGTTATCTCCATGGATTAAGTTTTATACTTAGTCATTTTATGTTTCTCAGTTGTACCCCCACTTAGGAATGATCACTTCATGTTGTTTTTAAAAGGGGGTCATTATAGGGGTCAATGGTGCATTTAATGAATTATTAAATGCTTTATTGTTGCAAAGTGAAGTTGGATGCCTAAAGAGGTTGATTAATATTTTATTATTTCAAAAAGTGAAATGCTTAAAGTGGCATTCCTTTTGGGAGTTGAAGTGATTCAACTTCTTGGAATTTGAAGAGTCTCTTGTTGCTTCATTTGCCAATTGAAGCTTATATATTGCTGCTGTTCGAAGAGCTGATTATCTTTGGGGAAAAATATAACGTTATGCTGCTGGTTTGAAATCCAGAATCCGGCTAAGGGTTAGCTTAGCAAATCTACTCCACTCTTCGGGCCTGAAACTATGGTTCCCTAGGTGGTGGACTGAGAGTGTGCTTCATCCAGAAGTACATATTGAGCATTATTGTGGAGTTTTGGTGAGATATTTCCAATTTTTATGTTGCTGGTTTATCATGGCTGAAAGTGTTTTTTGTTGACAGCTTTTTGAGCAAATTAAATATCATTCTGGGTATGTTTGCAAAGTGGTTCTAGACCCAAGGCGACCCCTTCCACAAGAGATTGGAATTTATTTCCAAGTCTTTGATTTTTTATTGCTAAATCGCCCTTTTCAAGAGTCGTACCATCTGTAGAGAATTGAGAATTGTGCCATAAATTAATGGATGACTTTTGAGGCTGTTTCTTCATCTTGTCATGGGTGCCTATCCTCCAGAGGTTCATTGCACTTTGTTTCACGCCATTCGGAGGTATTTTGGTGAAGTTATGAGCATTTAATTAATTCTTATAGTTGCTGGTTATTCATTTCCAGAATTGCAGATTTATATCAGACTTGTTTCAGTTTGAATTTCCAGTCCTTTCTTCATCAATAATTGCTACTAATAATCATGGAATCATTCAGAATCTTGGTGCTTTGAAAACATTGTAATATTGATGTAATTTGCAGCTCTCTTTCTATATTGTAAGACTGTAAACAGTAGTACTGTTCCAGTCCTTTATTGCTGCAATTATTTTCTATTTCTCACTTTAAGTACCCCTGGATGGTTTACCGCCAGTGTGGATAAAGAACATTCTAAAAGCTTATCTATTCTATTTGCAGCTGTTCTTATCCTTTGTAAAGCTAGTTAGTAGTACTAACAGCTCTTCCTTTACTTGCTGCAATTTTATATCTGTTTTACACTCCCACAATTGAGTGGTTGAGTTTTAGAATAAACATATATCTTGTTTGTAATTTCCCCCCACATTATAAGTGGTTGTGTGGACAGTATTCCCCCCACGTTAATAAGTGGAAGAGTGGATTTAAAGGCTGGCTTGCCGCCTAATAATTGTTGTAAACTCACCCACTGAATAAGTGGAGTATTCCCACCGCTTGTGGATGCCTGCACCAGCAGATGAATTGTACTTTCAGCTCTGTTTATGCCTAATGATCCTCTGACCATATGCTATCACCTCGCCCACATTGGGATCTTGGTGAACATTCTTGGTTAGAGTTATCTTCTTTGCTGGTTTACATTTTGGAGCTAACGCTAATCAGTGTTTGGTTGCTGATTTGAATGTTAATTTTGGAAAAAAATTAATGGGGAATATTTCAGTGGTATCAGAGCAGAAGATCCTGCCATCCTGTGGATCAGTGCTTCATGTTTAGGCAGTTGAGTGACAGATATCTCTGGTACTACATCGAAAGTTAGAGCAGATTCTAGTTCAGCTCCTTGTGGTATCCAAAAGTTGGAAATTAGGCATGGCTAATGAAGAAGAGATGAAATTGGCAGAGGCATTGTATATGGTTGGAAAGAGACTTGGTAAAGAATTTCAGTCAAGAGAAAATGAAAAGAATATTCTTCATTTGTTAGAACAATGTTTGAGACAAGTAAAGCCATCACCTTCAGAGATAATGGAGTTGGCACTAGCTCCTGCAGTGAATTCTTTGAATCAGCCCTATTGGTTGGGGCATCCTGATGAAGAGACCAAGTTGCTGATTTCTTCTTGTTTCATGGAGATAATAAGAATTGTAAATCCCCATTTGCCTTATGATGTTGAAACCACAAAGATCATATTAAATATGATAGTGGAATGTTTTCAAGATTTGGATGAAACTTGTAGTAGCTTGTTTTCAAGAAGAGCTGCTGTTTTAAAAACATTTTCTGAAGTTGGTGCTTGCATCTTATTGATAGAATTTGAGATGGAGAATCAGATTTATCACTTGTTTAATTATCTTTTCAGCTCGACCTGGAGTGAGCAAGAAGAGAGTATGCTTGCAGCTGTCATGAATGTTCTAATCTCTACAATTAAAGAAGCTGATAGTCTTCCTGAAAGTGTCCAAACTCTTCTCTTGGATGCTTATAAACGTGAAGAGCAGATTTCTCCCACTGCTGATTTGTTAGTTAAAGAAATTTTCAGTCAATGTGAAGATAAGTTGAAACCATTTTTGAAGAAGACTGTTGTGAACAAAGAGGAGATTTCCGAAGTTGAAGAGGAGGATGAAAGTTGGAATCCCTTTGAAGACATTGCAAAAGTTCAAGGGGTATCTACGGATTTGCACTCATCCAAGCATTCTGTAAAAGAATGTAATGTGTCAGTGGAAGCCTTGAAGACTAGTGAGGTACTCTTGTTTTCTACAGAGGAGAACAGTGAGTTGACTTGTGTTAAGAAGCCTCATGTTGAAGATTCAAAGAAAAAACTTTTGGAAACAAAAGTTGAAACAAAGATGCATGAAGAGGCCATAAGTGTAGATCCAAATGAAAGAGAAGTTCGATTAGTAGAAGATATGTGTTCAATCAGCAATTTGCTTCTTCACAATTCTAGAGAATGTTGGTTTGAAAGTCAAGTCAAGGAGGAGAAGAAGAAAGAGGAAGATGAAGTTTCTTCCCACTTCAAAGTTGATTTGATCAATTCTTTTGAATCATGTGTAGGAGACAACATGGAAGGTGAAGTTTCTAGTAGTTATAAGGCAGATTTTTCTTCACCGGAAATCAAGCTAAGGAAAAAAGCTAAGGAATTGGAAGGCACTATGGATGGAATGATGAAGAGTGTTCACCACATGCGAGACAAGTTGAGGAGTACAACTCAAACCATTTTTGAAATCTTTATCCATCAAAGTTGTTCTACATCATCTCAGCCAGTATACAATGATTGCAGCTCAAGTTCACGCATTGCTGATAATGGAATTCAAATTTTGTCAAATCTTGATAGAATTCATAGACATGTAGAACAGATGATTTATGATGTGCCTAGGGGAGAAGTTGTATGTTGCATTTCTATTGATGACATGAAGTCCATTAAATTTGCCTTGGAGGAAATTAAATCTAGTCTTTTGCACATCTTCGTGACAAAGACTTAGTGGCCAATATTGCTGACAAGGCATTGGAGTGGCATGAGCTTACCAAAACAAAGTTGCAAGAAGTGCATGAGACTCTAATTGAAGCAGAGAATCAGATTTCTGCTGTTCAATATTCATGGGAGCAAGAAAATAGAAGAAGAGCAGAGGAGCTTCAAGAAATTCTTGATGAGTTTGATCTCATACAAGAAACATATGATTTGGAATGCTGTCCTAAGAGACCAAAGCATTCAAATTCTCAAGCTTATCAAGCTTTTGACAATCTCTTGTATGAAGAAGGTTCTAGTAAGGTTTATGTAAATCCTCTTTTTGAAAATGACGAAGAAATTGCTTCAGAGATTACTGAAGAAGGGGATTTGAGTTTGTCTTCCAGCATTGGAGAGTTAATACGTGAGTTGCACGAAGTTGAATCTACTGCTGCTCCTAGTGCAACCATTCAGCAAGAATTGGTAACTCTTGAAACACAAAGAAATGAAGGCATTCTTATTGTTCATCAACAAAGAGTTGATGGGTTTGTTGATGAAGGTTTAATTTATTTTTTGATGAGGATGCTTGTGAGACTCATATCAGATTTTAGTTCATCACCATCTTCTCTTAGAGTGATAGATTTCAGAATTGTATTTGATGAAGGATTCATGGAATCTTTCCGGCAAGTCATATCACAAGATTCTAGATTTGATTTCTTCAATGAACAAAGGTTGGTTGAATACTTCTTGGAATTTCAAGAAGTGGCATTGCAGATGGAACGAGTGAATCAAAGGATTCGTGTGAGAGCAATTATCAGTTTGAGAAGTGGTTCTTCATGGTTGTTAGTTTGGGATCCTGGCATTACTTGGGAAGAAGGTAATTTCAAAATAGATAGACCAGCATATAATATTCAGAGTGTAGTTGTGACCATTTGCTTATGTGTTGGAAAATGTCTTCAATTGAAAATCAGTGTTTGGGATCTCAAGCATTTTCTTTTGAAGAATGGAATGCATAAAAAGAAGGTTGGATGGAGAGATAAGTGTCAAAAATTCTGTTTTATGTTTGCTGCTCCCTTCTTTCTATGTCATTGCCTCTTTATTTCTGATCATACATTGGTGTTCTGGGAAGAAAATATGATCAGAAGTTGGTTTGTGGTGGCATGGGGTCTCTTGCTAAAGGTGCCACCAGTGTGGTTCATGAGCAGTTATGCTCATTTTGATAAAAAATTCTTGTGTTGCAGCTGCTGTTTGTCTTCTTGGATGCTGATTTTCCAAAAATCAGGATCTCAAGATGATTATTTCAGACCTCTTAGAAAGCTGGTTATTTCATTTCCAGGCCTCTCCACCTCCTATTTGGATTGAATTTCTGTCACAAATGAGCAAGGGAATGTTTCAGTATGGTCAAAGTTCAAGTATGGGTTGTTCATTGATGGTTGACAATGAATTTTGTGGTACCAAGTCATTAATTACTTTTTGGGACAGCGAGTTATTAGCTGATTTGATTTGTCAAATTGAGACTCTTGATGTGAGACATGTGAATATTTCTTGGAGTTCTTTCAGTGAAATTAGTTTGCTTCAAAGGAAGCATTGTGCATCCTCTTGGATAGGGATGGAGTGTGGAGTGTTGCTCTTGTTTTGGCATTGGTTTAGAAGCATGTTTGAAAATATTTTTGTTGCTGATCAGAATTATGACAACAAGATTTGGAGGTCCTACAGACTGATATGGGACCCGGGCACTAACATGTTTGGTGCATTGTCTTTTGTGGATTGTGACATGTTGATCCACTTTGAGTATTCAATTGTTTTAATCAGAGTAGCACAACGGATTAGAGGAACGGTGTTCCTGAGAAAGATTTGGAATCCTGGTATCACTTGGGTTTTCTATTCCACAGTTGAAGATGATGAAGCCAATGATGGTCTTCTAGAATTTATTCCCATGATGTTTCACTTTAATTTTAATCTAGTGATTTCTTGTGTTGGCATCCAGCAGTGCAGTGCTTACATCAGTTGGTGCTATCCTTCTCCTAGGATGATTTGGGACCCTGGGATCCTATTTGGCATGGTAAAAATCAAATTGTTTCTTTGGAGTGTGATGGCATTGCTTGAGGACAAGCAATTTTGGGAAGGGCGGACTGTAATGTTCCCATTTTGGCCCTACACTCTTCATTTGAATTTAGCCTATTTCCGGAAATCCGTAGGCTAAGCTGAGGTGGAAAATTAGGGTTTCCTCTTTCAGATACTACTCAGTTGGCATTCTGAGGTTGTTGTGCAGACTTACTATTTATAGCAGTTCACTATTTTTAGCAAGTCTATCTTTTGGCAGTATCTGTCTAACAGCAGTTCAATCCTTTGCAGTTCAATGTTCAGTTTGGCTTTCTGTTGTTTTGATGTGAACTAACTATTTATAGCAATTGGCTATTTTTAGTAAGTCTAATTTTGGTAGTAGCATCATCAGCAATTCAGCTCAAGTCATTTTGCTATCCTTCAGTTTCAGTTTGGCTTTGGTTATCTCCATGGATTAAGTTTTATACTTAGTCATTTTTATGTTTCTCAGTTGTACCCCCACGCCTAGGAATGATCACTTCATGTTGTTTTTAAAAGGGGGTCATTAAGGGGTCAATGGTGCATTTAATGAATTATTAAATGCTTTATTGTTGCAAAGTGAAGTTGGATGCCTAAAAGAGGTTGTTTAATATTTTATTATTTCAAAAAGTGAAATACTTAAAGTGGCATTCCTTTTGGGAGTTGAAGTGATTCAACTTCTTGGAATTTGAAGAGTCTCTTGTTGCTTCATTTGCCAATTGAAGCTTATATATTGCTGTTGTTCGAAGAGCTGATTATCTTTGGGGAAAAATATAACGTTATGCTGCTGGTTTGAAATCCAGAATCCGGCTAAGGGTTAGCTTAGCAAATCTACTCCACTCTTCGGGCCTGAAACTATGGTTCCCTAGGTGGTGGACTGAGAGTGTGCTTCATCCAGAAGTACATATTGAGCATTATTGTGGAGTTTTGGTGAGATATTTCCAATTTTTATGTTGCTGGTTTATCATGGCTGAAAGTGTTTTTTGTTGACAGCTTTTTGAGCAAATTAAATATCATTCTGGGTATGTTTGCAAAGTGGTTCTAGACCCAAGGCGACCCCTTCCACAAGAGATTGGAATTTATTTCCAAGTCTTTGATTTTTTATTGCTAAATCGCCCTTTTCAAGAGTCGTACCATCTGTAGAGAATTGAGAATTGTGCCATAAATTAATGGATGACTTTTGAGGCTGTTTCTTCATCTTGTCATGGGTGCCTATCCTCCAGAGGTTCATTGCACTTCGTTTCACGCCATTCGGAGGTATTTTGGTGAAGTTATGAGCATTTAATTAATTCTTATAGTTGCTGGTTATTCATTTCCAGAATTGCAGATTTATATCAGACTTGTTTCAGTTTGAATTTCCAGTCCTTTCTTCATCAATAATTGCTACTAATAATCATGGAATCATTCAGAATCTTGGTGCTTTGAAAACATTGTAATATTGATGTAATTTGCAGCTCTCTTTCTATATTGTAAGACTGTAAACAGTAGTACTGTTCCAGTCCTTTATTGCTGCAATTATTTTCTATTTCTCACATTAAGTACCCCTGGATGGTTTACCGCCAGTGTGGATAAAGAACATTCTAAAAGCTTATCTATTCTATTTGCAGCTGTTCTTATTCTTTGTAAAGCTAGTTAGTAGTACTAACAGCTCTTCCTTTACTTGCTGCAATTTTATATCTGTTTTACACTCCCACAATTGAGTGGTTGAGTTTTAGAATAAACATATATCTTGTTTGTAATTTCCCCCCACGTTATAAGTGGTTGTGTGGACAGTATTCCCCCCACGTTAATAAGTGGAAGAGTGGATTTAAAGGCTGGCTTGCCGCCTAATAATTGTTGTAAACTCACCCACTGAATAAGTGGAGTATTCCCACCGCTTGTGGATGCCTGCACCAGCAGATGAATTGTACTTTCAGCTCTGTTTATGCCTAATGATCCTCTGACCATATGCTATCACCTCGCCCACATTGGGATCTTGGTGAACATTCTTGGTTAGAGTTATCTTCTTTGCTGGTTTACATTTTGGAGCTAACGCTAATCAGTGTTTGGTTGCTGATTTGAATGTTAATTTTGGGAAAAAAATTAATGGGGAATATTTCAAGCCAAGCCTCAACAAGACCCTCTATCCACCCTATCAGCCTACGAGGGTCACATAATAGGCTAATCCCATGAATTGAGAGATGTCAACTGGAAGGGGACATTGCAATATGCCCCTCCTGAAATTGCTTGTTCTCAAACAATCTCAACTCTGGATGCTGCAAAATCACCTCACTCTCCCATGTAGCATCCTCCATTGGTAAATCTTTCCACTTCACCAAATATTCCCTGATAGTCCTCTTGCGTAACTGTCTTTCTCTGTATTCCAGGATCGACTCAGGAACTAAGATCAACTTTCCCTCATCATCTAAGGGAGGTAATACTGCTGAAGGTACCACACGATGTCCTAATGCCTTCTTGAGACGTGACACATGAAAAACATTGTGGACCTTACTATCCGCTGGAAGCTCTAGCTCAGACGCCACCTCTCCATCACGCCTCAAAATCCTGAAAGGACCATAATACCGCGGCTTGAGTTTC
>VDFB02059170.1:0-13735 GCA_007258455.2 Sequoia sempervirens
TGCATGCGTAGTTGAACAGGTATACAATGCAGTTATATATTGTTGACATCTGATTTACTTATGCAAGCGGAATAAGTTTATCTCGTGTAACATTTTCATTTCGGAAAGAAAATATGTTAGGTGGTATTGAGTTATATAATTATATATTTTCAATTATGGATTTTATTAATTATATAAAAAAAATTAATTGTGGTTATTTATATAATTAGTGGTTTGTTTGTTGAAATGGAGGATAAATGTTTGTTAAAAGATCAATTGGACTAATCTAATAAAATCTATATATATGAATATATATTAGTATAGGTAAATGAATGATGTATAATTTATCAAATTAAAAGTATAGAGGTTATTTAGAAAATAACAATTGGTAGAATATGATAATTTAACTTTGGAATTTAAGAATCATTCTAGAATGATTTTAAATATATTATGATGTAAATATGTTTTGTTTTGTGATTAAAAATGGTGTGGTGGTCAAAAGTATGGACTAGAATTAGAATATTCTTCTATATTCTTCTTAGGGTTGATTTTGTTGATTGAGTGTATATTCATGATCACAAACTAGATCTACAATTGTAAATTTGACCATCGATGTGGTTTGACTAAAGTCCATTGTGTAATTTAATCTAGATAATTGTTTGGTCTCTCTTTAATTTTTACACTTCAGGTATTGATGAACACATTTGTTAGGTTTTTGTGCAACCAATTATGTTAATATTCATTACTCTTCTACAATGATAAATGTATTTAAATGTGACAGATTTTATTAAATAACAATAAATGTCTTAAATACTATCATATAACATCAAATTATGAAAATATATGTATAATTGAACTTGTGTACAAAGAAAAGTGCTTGAATTAGCTATTTTTATTATTTTTGTAATTTAAACTTTGGTTGGTTGAACTTTTTCTCACAAGGATGATATTATTGCTAATTCCCCAATCTATAGCTCCACAATTTTAGAGAAGAAACTCAAGATTTAGACATGGGGATTATGTCCATTTACAATAATGAGGTAAACCTTGATCAAAATGTGACATTTAGAGGCCATTTTCTAGAAAAATAAAATTCATATACACTTTTGTATAAGAAAGCTAAGGGTTATGTTCTTTTAGGTCTACAACATGACTATTAGAGAATTTTTTTAAGACATCAAGCCTTGAATGTAATTTTAATACAAATATCTAATGTTACTAGCTTACTATTAGAAAAGAATAAAATATCTCTTATAACCATAAAAAAAAATGTTACACATGTAATATGTGATATTAAACTATTTAATTTACTCTTACCCTAATTAACCTTCAAAGCCTTATTAAGAATCAACATGAGTGTAAAGAATTCAAACACTAACACATCAACAACCATAGAAAATAGAACACCAAATTTTACGTGGAAAACCTAATAAAGGAAAAACCATGGTGAGGATTAACTCACTATATGATTACAAGAGGCTCATAGCCAAGGGCTCACTACTTGGAGGGCGCACTATCTAATAGAAAGAATTGTCACTACAAAGGACTCACTTCCCATGAAGATCATTTCTTTTGAAATATAAGAGAATACAAAGAAACTATTACAAAAGAGGTTCACTACCTCAGAGCAACAGGAGAAACTACCATGATGATTCTTCACCATTCACAACCATCATCTCACTTCCTCTAGCAACTTTAGGCACACTAAAATGTAGATACCTTCTTCTCATTGGTTTTGGTAGTCTTAGGCATTCATGCTCACACTCAAAATTCAATACTCGATCAGGGTATGTGCAGGATCATGATGGGCCAAAAAGTGGTGATATGATGGGTATGTGTAGGGTATGTGGCTGATGACTTTTTTTTTACCCAAAATTGATGAAATGAAAAAGGGTTTTTTAAAGAGATTTTCAACTTTCCAAAAATAGAAATTATGCTTTACTTTGAATTTATAATGGTATTATTCATTTTCTATTTGAATTGACTAAGTCACGATTGATATAAGCTGATTGAAAAACATATATAGTTTCCAACTGATTATCACATTTTTTTGAATCTGAGAAACATGTGTCACATTCTATGATTTTGCATACTATAGAATTGGGTTGGTCACAAGTTAGATTTTACAAAAGCTTCAAAGTGGAAATGTTTTTACTGTTTTTCATAATTTGTCACACTTGGACTGAAAAATTGAGGCACTTCCACAATTAATCTTAAAAAAATTCAGTAATATGAAATTTAGCATTTTGAATCTAGTTTCCAAATATATAAATTATTAAAATACCCAGTTTATAGAAATTACATTTTGATAAGGATCTATAAAAACCACTTTTTAAAAGTCCCTGTTTTTTTACCATACCAAGCAGGTGTACGGACAACACTTTTTGACCCAAATAAAATTATTTTGCTAATTCCTTTTAGGAAAAGAGACCTAACAACATGAAGTTTGGTCTGGATTTTTTTTTATAATTTTTGGTTGAATATATTTTTTTTTATTAAATTTTTATTGGCCTTAATTGATGTTTTTTCAAATCAACGTGTACGGACAACATAATTGGACCTAAACAAAACATTTTTTGACTCTTTTTTTTTTCATTGTGTAGAGAATTGTCTGAAGTTTGGTCCCATATAATTTTTTTTACAAGAAAATCAACCAATAAAAAGTTATTAAAAAACCAAAAAAACCTAATATTTCAAGTTTAAGGACTAGTTTTCTTAGAAATTAATTAAAAAATAGCAAACCTAATCCAATTTTAACAAAAATTATATATTTACAAAGTATACATTGTGTTCTCTAATGGGTTTTAATTTTATAGACTTATTCAGAAAAAAAGTCCATCATCTATGTTGTCAAAGTTGGACATTCTTCTTCAATCTACCTTAGTTTTTTAGTTGCAGGTCAAAGGCTAAGGCTCGGATTGCCAAGCCTTTTCCGAGCCTAAAACCAAGGCAGCATGTGGGTTGGGAATTTTGAAAAAATAAATACTTTTTAGAAACGCGTACGCGTTCTAAAACGCGTACGCGTTCTAATTTCAAAACGCATATGCGTTCTAAAACGCGTACGCGTTTTGATTTCAAAACGCGTACGCGTTCTAAAACGCGTACGCGTTTCTAAAAAATATTTATTTTTTTAAATAATTAATTTTCATGTGTTATAAAATGCGTATGCACTATCAAAAGCGCTATGCAGCGTTATAGCGGCATTCTGGCCGTTGGAAATGGTGCATCTTAGTTTTTAGGATGGTGCCGATCCTAAATGCTTCAGTTGGCCAACTTCTTGCTTTTATCCAATTAAAAAAATAAAATTGAATTTCATGATGTTTTTTGACCAAGTTAAGATTAATTCCGGACATACAAAGGATTTTTTATATTTTTTAAAAGTTGTAATAAAAAAATCATAATTAGTTATTTACTTGGAAAAAAATTACAAAAAAATATGCATCACATCCAGACATGAGTCATATACTTATATATAAAATCTTATAAAAATATTATCATTTTATTATGGTTAGGGTGGTCAGATAGACACCTACTTATTTTTTCCCTAAATTTAAGTACAATTGCATTGAAATTTCAAATTTTCACCAAATAGATTTAAAAATAAAAAATAAACTTAGTAGTTTAGAAACTACATTCAATTTGCTACAAATTATATTATTACATATTTTTGAAATAATATAGATAAATTATTCAAATTTTTACGTCAAGTTGCTTAACTTTGTTTTTTCTTAATTTTTTGCCACTTAAGGACATGTTTTTTCCATGATGATCTTGCACATACCCATCACATCCACATCATCTCACACCACACTTCTTCAATAATTAACTTACCATATATATCATTTGCAACCTCAAATAACCTTCTCCTAGTCAACCTCAATGAAGTGTATCCACTAGAAACATGCAACCACTAAATAGGCTGGCACCAAACACTTTTGCGGTGGAAAGAAGTGAAGGTGGACATACCAAGGGTTAAAAAAGATTCAAATCTACATTGAAATACTACACAAAGCTTTCAAAAACCACGAAGCACATCCACATACAATGTTTACATGCTAGGTCAGACAAACTGATATTAACACTATCAAACAACCAAATTTACACTTCACTCAATTAAGAAACATCCTATAGACCACATAGAAACATTACAAACATCTTGGAATATTCCAACACCAATAAAATATTCAAAAACATTGGCCCAAACACAAGAAACTAAGAATACTATCATCCTATCCAACCAATCAAACTATCAAAAACATACAACACATGAACCAAGCTTAAGAAACAATCAACCACTAAAAGGTCCAAGAGAAGGTAGATAGTGACAATATTAGTGCATTCTCAAATCTATGAGAGAAGAAACTTCATCGTGGAGAAATGAGGAGAAATTCCATTTCTCTCAAATATCGCTCTTCATAAGTCAGATATTGTCAAACATATCTTCTACTAGCACATGATCTAGAACCTAAAACTCTAGATATAACACTTTTGAATACTTCCAATTATCACATCCAAACTACACAAGCACATCTTCAAGAATGAAGAAATGCAAAATATAATACAAAACAAACCCATATCACCTTATACACTCTTTATGAAAATTTTATCAAGAGCACTTGGAAACCAAGTGAACCTGCTACATGTTCAACACCTACTCAACACCACAAAACCTTCTCATCATAACCACACTAGAGGTTGAAATCAATGACAACACTCATGACAATATAGTACAACAATCCCCCCCTTTGTCATTGATGGAAACAATTGTTGAAAAAATATCAACAAAAAAATCAACTTTGTATCTCCAACTATCAAGAAGCTCTCCCCTTTAATTGGAAATTTATTATAGTACATTTGTCTCCACTTCTTTCTCCCTTTCATGTGTTTCTCAGAATTTTTTCTCTCCCACTTTGACATCAATGGAAAATAACAACACCCAAATACTCCACATCTCTCTCTCACACTTCTAAGTACAAAATATGCTCCTCTAACTGTAACTATAAAAAAAACCACTACCTAATCCCTTGAGATGTAGCCTTCATCGTTTGAGGATCAAGAATACATGGGTATGTGCAGGATCATGATGGGCCAAAAAGTGGTGATATGATGGGTATATGTGGTTGACAACCTTTTTAACCTAAAATTGATTAAACGAAAAATAGGTCTTTAAAGGAGATTCTTAGCTTTCTACCAATTTAAATTATTCTATACTTTGAATTTAATAAATAATTATTATTCATTTTCTATTTAATTTGAGATAAAGTCCTAACTGAAATGTTGATTGAAAAACATCTATAACTTTCAAATGGTATTACATTTTTGAATCCAAAATATGTCATTCTATGCTTCACATACTATAGGATTAAAAATAAAAATTGAATCTCAATGTTTGACCAAGTTAAGGTGGTTAGACATACAAGTTTTTATATATATTTTAAAATTTGTAATAAAAATATCATAATTAATTATTTACTTGGAAAAAATTACAAAAAATATGCATCGCATCTAGACATTTGTCCTCTACTTATATCTAAAATATTATTAAAAAATTCATTTTATTATTGGTTTGGGTGGTTAGACAAACACCTACTTATTTTTTCTGAAATTTAAGTACTCTTGCATTGAAATTTCAAATTTTCACCAAATAGATTTTTCTTTTTAAATAAACCTAATAGTTTAGAGACTAAATTCAATTTTCTATAGATTCTATTCTTACATATTTTTGAAATAATATAAATAACTTATTCAATTTTTTACGTCAAGATGCCTAACTCTAATTTTTTCTAAATTTTTTGCCACTTAAGAGCTTATTTTTTCTATGATGATCCTGCACATACCCACATCTTAAATTGCTCCCCTAGATAGATACACCATCTCATGCATCTAGTTGAAAGAAGGATGGTAAATAACACTTAGCTTATGTTTGAGATACTCAAATGTATCTTTTGGCAGAGCCTTTGTGAAAATATCTGCTATTTGATCCTCTACAGGTACATACTCCAACTTTACTTCATTCTCAATAACTTTCTCTCTTAAAAAGTGATACTAGATAGAGATATGATTTATTCATGAATGCATTACCATATTTTTTGAAATATTGATATATCTTTAAATATCAAACAAGATAGAAATAGGTTCATCATATGATACTTTGATATCTACTTCATCCACAACACCTTTGTGCATCAAGAACTACAACTATATATTTTTCCTCTAAAATAGATAATGACACTATATCCAACCTCTTACGTAACCAAGAAACTAGTTTGTTTTGAAGGAAGGAAGAACCTCCACTTTTTCTTCTTCTATCATCCACATAACTTTCACAATCTGCATCTATATAATAACTCACATAGAAGTCAATTTTCTTTGAATACCATAGACCTTATTATAGAGTTCTTTTCAAGTGTTTGAATATCCTTTTTACTTCTATCACATATGATTCTCTAAGATATTTTTGAAATCTTATTAGAAGACATACTGCATGCATAATATCTAATCTAGTTGAAATTAGATATAGTAATCCACCAACCATGGATCTATACTTGGTATGATCTATTTTAGGAGATTCATAATTTTTTCTCAACTTACAACTAGTAGCCATGGGAGTACATACTATTTTAGAGTCCTCCATTCATTTATTTTAAAAAAAAATCTTAATATATTTTGATTGTGAAAAGAATATTCCTTGGGTTAGTGCAGGATCATGGGGGTCTAAACTAGGCCCTTAAGTGGCAATGAAAATTCTGAAAAATAGAGTTAGACAACTTGACATAAAAATTGGAATAAATTATTAGCATAACTTGAAAAATATGTAACAACAAAATTTGTATCAAATTGAATATAGTTTCCAAGATCATTTTTGTTTGGAAAAAAGGTGAATCTATTTGGTAAAAAAAATAAAATTTCAATGTAGTAGTACTAAAATTTTAGGAAAAACTAAAAAGGTGTATGTCTGACCAACCTAACTACAATAAAAAAATAACGTATTTTTTAGAAACTTTCAATCTAAGTAGAGGACACATGTCTGGATGTTCCATATTGTTTTAAAATTTTCTTGCAAGTAAATAATTTGTTATGATATTTTTATTAAAACCTTTTTAAAATATTAAAACTCGTTTGTTTGACCACCATAACTTGGTCAAAATTTTATGAAATTTAAATTTTCCTTTGTTTATCTTATAGTATGGGAAGAATAGAATGTGTCACATGATTCAGATTGAAAAAATGTAAAATCATTGAAGAATTATAGATTTTTTTTCAATCATCCTATCAATCTATATTTTAGTCAAACTATATGTAGAAAATCAATAATAATTATCTATTTAATTCCAAATAAGAAATATCTTATCTTTTTGGAATTTGGAAATCTAAAAATTTTCTTAATAAATCCTTTTCGTCTCATCAAATTTAGATAAAAAATTTATCAGCCACTTTTTTGTCATATCACAACTTTTTGGACCCCCATGGATCCTGCACTCACCCCTTTTTTCCACTCACTGATTTGTAGCCCAAGGATGAAATTCATCTCCCCAAACATTGAAATTTCAAACTCATTTTTCATCTCCTCTACAATACTTTTCACATTCCCTCATTTCCTCCAAATATTATATCATCAGCATACACAATGATAATCAAGATTTGATCTCTCTCAACCTTGAAGTAAAGGTTTCTATCTACAATACTCTTTTTGAATCCCTGCTACACTAAGTGCTTTTCCATTCTTGCATACCAAGCTCCGGGAGTGTATTTGAGCCCATGATTTCTTCTTGAACCTACAAACCATATTATGATCTTCTGATAACGAAAAACCTTTTGGTTGTTCAATGTATACCTCTTCTTCTAACTCACCATTTAAAAGTGTAGAATTTACATCCATCTGATATACCTTGAACTCTTTGTGCTACAAAACCCAAGAACATCCTAATAGCCTCCATTCTCAATTTTGGAGCAAAACTCTCTTCAAAAAAATTCCTTTCACTTATGAGTATCCTTTACACGCAAGCCTAGCTTTGTTCCTAATAACTTCTCCATTCTCATTCAATTTGTCCCTAAAAATCCATTTATTTCCTATTAACTTTTAAATGTTTGTTGGTCTTGGGACGAGTTCCCATGTTTGATTCTTCTCAATCTACCTCAACTCTTCTTCCACAGCTTTGATATCATTTTCATCCGTGCATGCTTTAGTAAGTGTTTTAGTTCTACTTTAGAAAGTAAATAAAATTTTACATATTCCTCTGCCATGGCAACTTTCCTTCTTGTCAAAAAACCTTTTCTCTTATCTTCAATTATTTCATCCTTAGAATGATATTTTTGCACATATTGAAGAGTCTTAGGATTCTTTTATGAAACTTCTTCCTCTTTCATTGTCATCTCCTTTTCTTTCTCTTCTTATTTTTCTTCTTCTCTGTAAGGGGTTCATCAATTCATATCCTTCTATTATAATTGGGATCTAATGTGATTCTTTATCCATTTTAAAAATTGCACTTATATTTTTTTTTTTTAGCCTTTTATTGTAACACCTATATGCCTTACTCTTTGTAGAATATACAAGGAATATTTCTTCATCTAATCTTGCATCAAAACTTCTTAAGTTTTTTTCATCCTTCATAATATAGCATTTACTTCTAAACACTATAAAATATTTCATAGTAGGAATTTTTCCATATCATAGCTTGTAGGAGGTATTTGAACTATTTACTCTTGTTTGTCCTCTATTTACAATGTAAACTACTATATGGATAATTTCTTTCCAATAGACATTTGGTAGATTTTATTCCTTCAACATGGTTCTTGTTGCCTCCTAAACTATCATTTTCTTCCCCTCCACAACTCCATAGAACTGTTGTGGATTCCTAGGAGATGATAGATGTCTCTTTATCCCATCATCTTCATAAAACCTATTAAACTCATTTGAAGTAAACTCACCACCTCTTTTAGACCTCAAACACTTGATTTCAAAATCCATTTCATTCTCACCCATAGATTTAAATGCTTTAAATTTATCTAGAGCTTCTGATTTTTATTTGAGAAAGGTTACCCAAGTGATTTTGGATTAATCATTTATTAAAAAATACATATCACCTTGAGAGCTTCTTGTTCTAGATCCACATAGGTTTGTATGCACGAACTTTGAAGGTCCTATGGTAGAATATTCCTTATTTTTTAACATCTTCATTGTTTGTTTTCCTACATGACACTCCTTGTACATTGTTTTCATAGGATTTTTAATTCTTGAAAATTCTCTCATAGCATGAGTAGGGTTGATCTTCACTAGGCTATCAAAATTGATTTAAAAAATTCCTCTATGCCATAGCCAACTTTGATTGATTTTAGTCATAAAGAACTTACCATTAGAACTTCTAAGTTGATAAAAATTTCCGTTGTCATTGTTCGTGCTACAACCAATGTTATGAAGCTTCCTTTTTTTATTTCACAACCATAATTTTGAAACACCAAATTGAATCCTCTACTACACATTTTTCCTACATTGAGAAGATTATGTTGGAGACACTTGACATAAAGAAAATCATCTCTCTTTTACTTGCAATCAAAGCTAATCAAACCTTTTCCACAAATATTAGTAGATGTGTCATCACCAAACTTAAATAAAATTGCCATCATACTTCTTAAGATTAATAAACTTACTCTTTTCACCTATCAAGGTGGGTAAAAAAAGATGGGGTGCCAAAAAGTGGCCAATTTTTTATTTGTTTTTAAATGCCATAATGCAAGCACATTATAATGTGCTCATGTTATAACACACTCACATTATGGCTTAGTGTTTTTGAGCCTAAGGCTTGAAAATATGAAGGTTATAATGTGCTCATTCTATAATGTGAGCATGTTATGACTCTTTATAATAAAAATAAATAGTTATCATTTCTAATTTCTTCTTTTTCTTGCAAACCCACGACTTGCAAACCCTTGAGAGGGAGCTTGCATAACTGGAGGGAAAATTCTTCATCAAATCATCACCAATTCTTTATCAAAATGTTGCCACAAGGTCGAGGAGATCAAAGGAGTAATTTTTGTTTTTTTTTTAGTTTTATTAATAAATAGGTAGATTTAAGTGGTTTTTTTATGTAAATTTCTTTAATTTACAAGAATTGATAATGCACCCCCTTCTCAAAATCCACAATCACCTCAACACCAAATACTTGATGAAAAAAAAACCCAACAAACACCTCCAACAATTCTTCAACATACCCATAGAACTCAATAAGATTTAATGGGGGAAATTGAAAATAAGAAAAAAATAAATTGAGGAGTTAATTGTGACGTTGAAAGATCCTACAAGTTCAACTTCACAAAGAACCATACTTGTACAATCACTTGAATGTATGCTAACACATGTAAATTCAATTACCAAGAAAGTAAGTGGTTAGGTGGAGAAGAGATGAGAGTATAGAGAATATTATGCAGATAAACTATCTTATAAATAAGTGAAAAATTACAAAATTACAAAATTTAACTTGTGTTCCCTTTTCACAAACCCACGAAAAAATCAACCTTGACACCCTACAAGCAAGAGGTTCCCTATCCATTGGTGAAACCACCAAGGGATAAAGAACCATTTCTGGCAGAGTTGGTGGATGGTTTTTGAATATCCTCCATGCAACAATAATGAGGTCCCACAATATTTCTTGAGAAAAATCTATTACGAGTTTGTCTTCAATAAAATCTCTAATTATTTTGATATGTGGCACTTCTAGGGTAGAGGTGGTGGGTCTACATAGGATAGAATAGGGGCACATTTTGAACCACTAGAACAACCTATGAGCACATGGATATCCCTTCCATTGTGAAGGAGAGTGTTGAGGTCGAGTTGCTATAGTCCATTAGTTCCATGACCTATAGCATCATAGAGCATGCCATTCCTATATCATAGTGTGAGCTGAGGGAGACTTCAAGGAGTATGATTCCACCCCATACTTGTCAGGCTTGTGGGCCAGCCTGTGGATAAGACCCCACAAATATTCTTGATGCAGGTGTGCAAGCTACATCTACAACTTAGTAGTTGGTGAACACAGATGCCCTCTTGAATGAGGCTTTCAGCCTTGATACTCAGGTAAATGTTAGAAATTTTATTGAATTGAATTTATTATTATTATTATTTTAATATAAAGATTCACTAGTTTAGTTTAATTATTGTAGAGAAATTTTAAGGTGATAGCATTCACTCAGTTTTTAGCCGTTCTCCACCTTTGTATTACACTATGACATGTACTACCTAGGTATGTAACTAGTAAACAATTATAAATATTACATGTGAATAGCATTGTTATATGAATGATATTCTAATATATAATTTTGGATGTTGAATAGGTTAATCTTAGATATTTCACAGTAACACATTCCACTAGATGTGGAGTTCAAATCTTCAATCAGGTAATAAAATAAAGAGTTTAACTAATGAATTGTACTTAATAGATTTTTGTATTTTATATTCATATCATTGATTACATTGCATTGGACATCTTTCAAACTCAAATCCTTACTACATATTGCATAACTAATAACTAGATGTTGATGGATGACAAAATTTTAATTACAATATAGTTTTTTAGAAAGTCAACACAAGCATTTATGCAATTACTTCACATTGCATAATTAGTAAATAGGAGTAGATACCAATTGCATTTTCTTGTCATGGCATTCCTTGAGACCATGTTTTATCGAGGCATTTTTTCAAATAGTTTATTGCCTTGTCTATGATATGGATGCTTAGAAAAAATATATCAAAGCATAATAGTAATGTGGTAGCATAGACAAGTCAATGAGTTGTTTTAAAAAATGCATCAAAGAAATGTGGTCTCATTGTGATGTCCATCACCATAAGACTGGATTTATTTGAGGTACTCTTTTAAACAACTCACTACCTTTTATATGCTACCACATTTTCCATACATTTCTACCAAAGCATTTTATCAAACAGTTCACTTCCTTCCTAATATGGCTAAAATCCTTAAATAGGTTCTTTCAAAAAATCTATGGATGCCTGAATAAATTTTATCAAAGCATAATAGTAATGTGGTATCATAGACAAGGTAGTGAGCTATTTGAAAAAATGTGTCAAAGAAATATGGTCTCCATTACCATGAGACCACATTTCTTTGAGGCATTTTTTCAAATAGCTCACTACCTTGTCTATGCTACCACATTTTCCATACATGTCTACCAAAGAATTTTATCAAATAGTTCAAATCCTTATTGTTATGGATAAAACCTAAAACAAGTGCTTTCGAACAAAGTATGGATGATTGGAAAAAATATATCAAAGCATAATAGTAAGCAATAACATAGACAAGGAAATCTGTTGGTTGGAAAATGACTTGAAGACTTGTACGGTCTCAAGGTGATGTCCATCACTATGAGACCACATTTTCTTCAAAGAATTTTTTCAAACAACTCATTGAATTGTCTATGTTAGTATGTCTTGAGGATCATCATGGAAAAACGAGCCCATATGTGGCAGAATTCAAAAAATTAGATGTTAGGCAACTTGACATAAGAAATTTGAATAACTTATCTATATTATTTCAAAAATATGTAAGAATAGAATTTGTAAGAAAATTGAATGGTTCCTAAACTACTAGTTTTTATTTTAAAAAATAAAATCTATTTGGTGAAAATTTGAAATTTCAATGCAGTGGTACTTAAATTTCGGGGAAAAAATAAGTAGGTGTCTGTCTGACCACCCTAACCACAATAAAATGATAATATTTTTTTATAATATTTTAGATATAAGTAGAGGACTTATGTCTGGATGTGACGCATATTTTTTTGTATTTTTTTTCAAGTAAATAATTAATTATGGAATTTTTTATTACAACTTTTTAAAAAATATAAAAGCTTCATTATGTTTGACCACCTTAAATTGGTCAAAACTTCCTTAAATTATTTTCTTTTTTTAATCCTATAGTATGTGAAGCATAAGATATGATGCATGTTTTGGATTCAAAAAATTTCCTCTTTGTTAAAACTATAGATGTTTTTCAGTAAACCTTTTGATCGAGGACTTTTAGTTATAAATTCTAATAGAAAAAATAATAATTATTTATTAAATTCAAATTAAAGCATAATAGTAAGCAATAACATAGACAAGGAAATCTGTTGGTTGGAAAATGACTTGAAGACTTGTACGGTCTCAAGGTGATGTCCATCACTATGAGACCACATTTTCTTCAAAGAATTTTTTCAAACAACTCATTGAATTGTCTATGTTACCATATTTTCTTTACATGTTTACAAAAGCCTTTTATCAAAGTACACTAAAAAAAAAAAACAATCAGTTCATTGTCTCATCTATACTACCACATTTTTCCTAGATTTCTACCAAAGTACTCAAGATTTTGTTGAATATTTCATACATTATAAGCCATTACCTATATCACTATTCTATTTTTTGTTATTGAATGATGTTCTATTTTCAAATGATGTAGGCAAAGACACCTCTTGATTTTCATATGGAAATGGAGCATGTTGTTTCTTCCAACAATTGACACCTTCATGCCTTTGACATGGGTATGAGGAAGATTAGTAAAGTTCAAATTATATTATTTTCTATAGTCTTTTATTATTAAAAAATTAAAAGATTATTGATTTGTAATTTAATCTCTATCGGGATGGTTTCTATAGGAATTTGGAACACCATAGCCTCAACATGCAAATGTTCCAATTGAGGAGATAAATCATCTAGTGGCAGTAAGAGATTATTTTGTTAAATATTTGATTTTTTATAATGTAATTTATA
>VDFB02059171.1:0-24732 GCA_007258455.2 Sequoia sempervirens
TCAAGATCCTAACATCATGTCAAATTTTATGTTTGTTCATGTTGTTTTGTGAAGGCTAACAAGTGTTATAGGTCTTCATGCATTCAAGCATTCAAGAAAATCAAGCAAGCAAGATCCAATTCCCTTGAAGTAATGTGTATGTCTTCAGTCCTTCAAGGAAGATATTGAAGGGTGGTGAGTTGCAAAAAATTGTTCATTCATCATTCCCTTCCTTTCCATTAAGGTTTTTATCATTGTCATTGCCATTGTGAAAGTGGGAACACTATTCATAGGGTTTGACTGAGGAAAAACCCTATATGGCATAAACATTTTTCCCTCTTTTTTTATGTGCATCAGATTAAAATTTGAAGAAGGATTAAAGAGATCTTGAAGAGAAATTTTGCAATGTTGCCTTTGTTGTCATCATTCTTGTCAACCTGCAGAAACTAAGTTGCAAAATTCATTTCTAACATTTTGAAAAATTTGTAGGTGGAAAATAGCATCTCAGATCTAGCACCAAAGGACTATAAAAAGTATTTTTGGAAGCCTAATCAAAGACCCATTCACCTAGGGGTGAACCATTCCCTTTGCACATGTCAAAATCAACTTTTTGTGACAAGTACATGCTCTCTGATATCTCCCAGATCTTCCTACAAAGTGTTGTTACAATTTGTTTATCTTTGAGAATTTGCAATTTACATATTAGGTCATATATTTCTATTAGTTTCATCATTTCTAGATCATTCTTAATCATCCTAAGGCCCTAAAGAATCACCAAATCAAGTTTGATTGACTCACCATCGAGGTGGAAAGTCAATCTCTTGGATTTGTGGTTGGTATATTCTAATGAAATCTTGAAAAAGGCCCCTTATATCTTAGGTTCTTTGCATTTAGGACCTAGGAACTCCTTTTCCCTTCATTTCATTTTGGTGAACCTAACATTTGACATCAAAACTTTTTGATTTGGAAGCTCTTTTAAACCCTAGATCTAGGTTTTGTTTGCATTCTTCATTTAGGGTTGTATATCACATGTTTGCATCATTAAAAATCATAAAAAATCAAAAATATTGCATGCAATTTTTATCATAGTTTTCATTAGTTTATGTTTCAATCATTTAAATCAGAATTTCATTCAAAATTGCAGTCATAAATTGTCATTTTTTTTCACACATTGTCATACATTTGCACTTGCATTTCATCAAAAAATTATAGAAAAACAGTCACTGTAAGATTTGTTTGTAGATAGGAACAACAATCATAAACAATAACCTATACACTCAGTTTTTTATTTTTCAAAACCCTATACAAAGATTCATTTGCCCTTGGGCGACCTTGTCCTTGTACAAGTGCTTCTAGAATTTTTTGCTCATATATTTTTCTCTATCTGCTCAAATTCCTAGTACTTGCAGATCTCTATTATAGTTCCAAAAATTTCATATTTTGAAGCATTGTACATTTAGTTCATTTTGTAAAATAAAGTGCATTGTTTAGAATCAAAATTTGTATTAAAAAGTCATCATTTTCAAGTCTTTGCATCTTACAATTAGTCAATTATCATATTTCAGATCTGCAAACTGCATTAATTTTTTTTCAAGTATCTTTAGCATTCTTGCATACTTATATTTTGCATCAAATTGGGAAATACTAAGCAAAACTTCATCATGGATATGTGTTTTGGTAAAGTGTGGATGTCCTTGAAATCTTTGGTTGATGTTTCAAGTTGTGTTTTTGGTGATGATCCTAATGTAATTGAGACTATTCATGATCCTTCACCTCCCAATGCATGTCCTCGTGAAGTAGACATCTTGGGTAAAGATGAAGAAAGCATGCAAGAATTCATATGCAACTCCTTGCATAACATTGAGAAAAATGCAACCTTTTACCCCTTAATGCAATGGCCTAATAACCCATGTCAACAACCAACACCTCCCATAATTCCACCACTTTACATGTTCAATCTTTTACATCCTAAAATTGAATCACAAAACAAATCTCAACCACCAACCATGGAGGAACCTATTCATAATGAAGACATATCTATTGCTACCTCTCCATCCTATGTGAACAAAGCCACCAACACACCCCTTAACCTAGAGCAATGTTATGCCCAAGGCTTTAGAATTTTGACAAAACAAGGATGTGACATAAGGAATGAGCATGAGATTCAGGGAAAACTTTAGTGGTGAATCTTTGCCAATTGGAAAAATAAATTGAAATTGGGACCTCCAGAAATGGCGAATAGTACAAGCTAAGAAGGATGTTGAATCGCTGAGTTTTTACAAAAAAATAATTTCATCTCGATTAATTCGCTTATGCATTATTTTTTAAACAATGCATCATCGAACCGATTCGGCCAAGAGTTTATACTATAATTACAAATATTAATTAAATTCACCAGTAATATTATATTACTAGCATTAATTTTGGGGCAATATCGCCACAATAATAAATTAGCATTTAATTTTAGGGATACTTTAGCCTTGAATAGGGCTTTTATTTATTGTCATCGAATCGTCAATTATCTTTTTAATCAGATGGCTACAGGTTGATTTCATGCCCTAATACGCACATTCCTTTTAAAAGGCTTGTTGAGGCTCAGAATTTGTTTTGGTCCACACGATTAAACCTAATCGTGTGGCCCAAAACAAATTCTAGGCCTCAACAATCCTTTTAAAAGGCACGTGCGTATTAGGTCACAGAATCAACCTACAACCATTCAATTAAAAGGCTAGTCAATGGTAAAAAATCACTTTTCATTTAGTCATAATTTTAAAGTGAATTTTAAAAAATACTTAATTCGCGGTGTGCTCCAAATGCATTTTCGATAGTGAATTTATGCTTGGTGGTGAGGGGCTCTGCCCCTCGACCTTGCCTATATTGCAATAGGAGTGCACCGGGGCCGCTGTCCCCGAACCCCGCGAGGGGCCGTTTCCCCCTCAACCCCCACAAGGGGTGCTGCCCCTTGACCCCATCGATGGCTGCCGCCTTTGAGCCCCTACTTAAATATTACAAAAAATTAAAAAATATGGGGGAACTGCACCAACCAACTATGCAAATTTTTAAAGGAGAGATTTGCCATTGTAATTAATCTTTTTAGTGATTATTCGCTAGGATTCGCCACTGTGATTATTATTTCTACCAATTATTCATCAAGATTCGCCAAGATTTTACAATTTTTTTTTAATAATGTGCATAGATTTTCCAGGAAAATTAATATTTTTTTTTCAAATAAAAGGAAAGATTCGCCAGGATTTTACACCTTCGCCGAGGGGGGGTTTTTTAAAGTTATCCCTGATGAGATTCATCAATTGCTAGAACAAATACCATCAAAAGAAACTAAGGGATTAGGATATCAAGATCCACCACCTTCACATATTAGGTCATATACTATAACTAAGACTAAACGGACTTTAGATAAATTTCTCAACCTAGGAATGTTTACATTACCACCTATCCGAGAAGATAAGAAAGGAAAAAGTGCAAACATATCTTACTGTGCATATCATAGAACACTTGGGAATTTTATGGATGAATGCCATGCTTGAAAGAAGGTATTGAAATAATTTGATCCTTTTACAAGTCAATATGATAGTATAATCAAATAACAATTATTTACTAATTTAATTTTCTCCTTGCCATGTGATTGTAAAATTTTAGCATGCTCACTACCACATGTATTGAACTTTATGCAAAATTATCTTTTGCATTGCAAGGAGTAGCATATCATACTATATCTTGGCTCATCCTTGTCCTACACTTGGGGGGGAAAGGGTTTAGGTAGTCTTGCATTAGGTGTATTTCTTATTATGATCCCTATCTATCTCCTTAAAAAGTTAGTGTAGCAAGTACACTGACATTTTAAGGGGGGCATATAGTCCCCTGATTATTGTTTGCATGTTCCCTTTTTAGTGGTGATGGCATACATCTCCTAGGAAGTGTGACCATATTAATAAAAGTGTGGCTTTCTCAATCTATGTGAAGAATCACTTTTTTGGTAATGTTAGACTTGTTGTACCATAAGAGTGTGACCTTTCTTGGCATATGACGTTTCTCTTAATGGTAATACTATGGTTGGTATTCCCTAAGGTGTGATCTTCTATTCCTCAACTAGTCCTCTCTTGGTGATTATTTCATGTGCACGATGTTCCCTAAGGTGCAACATTTCATGAATTAAGCAAATCCCCTTTGATTATTATTGATAATGCTAACTTTTTGACCTTATCCCAATGTTTCTTATGCACCCCTTGAGGTGAGTTTTTTTTGCACCTCCTAAGGTGAGTTTTGTTTTCACCCCTTAAGGTTATTTTTGTTTGCACCCCTTAAGGTGAGTTTTGTTTACACCCCTTGAGGTGAGTTTGGAATTTCTTCTTCACTTTGTTCATGAATATTGGTCCTAGTGTGGCATTGGAATAACATGGTCACCCAACACAATGCACCTTGCTTGGGGCCATGTGTTTCATGAGTGTTTAGCATAACACAACTTGTTATTCCATATTTTTCCTTTTTTGTAGTAACTTTGACATTGAATGTTTGTGTACCTTGTATCATTACTACACATGTGTGTTCTTTTGTGCCTATGTTGGTTTTCCATGAGATCATAGATCTTGGGGGCTTGATCACTCTCCTTGATCCTTTGTCATCTTATATTTCCAATAGTTGTACAATTGGACCTCCCTTGACATATATTTTTTTACTTTAGTGTGAGTCTAAGCATAAGTTCATACTCTTACTATAGTGGGGGCTAAATCTAGTATAGAAAATTGTATACCTTTACAATTTCACACTATGTTTGGGTGCCTTAATTTATTGGACTTAATTAAGCTTCTAATTTTCCAAATTATGTATTCCAAATCCTTACTTATCATTTTCTAAAAGGGGAACCAACATTAAATAAATGCATTTAATAATTAAATTATCTTGGATCATGTGTGTCTTGGAAATTTAGGTCAAGACCTATTTTCCCATGGGTGAATGGGTCCTCTTTATTAGCCAAGACCCAAATTAAAATATTTTTTTGGCAGCATTTTAATGATTAAAATTCAAATTGTAAGTGTTGGCTTTTGGAATCTAATTTTTGGGAAATTGTGTAAACACCTATAAATACATAGTCATTTTACCATTTGAAATCTAACACACACCTTCTAGCATTCAAGAGAAAAATATTATTGTCAAGAGCATACAAGAACAACATTATAAATCATTTGTATCAACAATCAAGATCCTAACATCATGTCAAATTTTACATGTGTGTTCATGTTGTCTTGTGAAGGCTAACAAGTGTTTTAGGTCTTCATGCATTCAAGCATTCAAGCTAATCAAGCAAGAAAGATCCAATTCCCTTGAAGTGATGTGTATGTCTTTAGTCCTTCAAGGAAGATATTGAAGGGTGGTGAGTTGCGGCAAATTGTTCATTCATCATTTCCTTCCATAAGATTTTTATCATTAACATTGTCATTGTGAAAGTAGGAACACTATTCACGGGGTTTGACTGAGGCAATCCCCTATATGGCACAAACATTTTTCTCTTTGTGTATGTGTAGATTATAGGTTGAAGAAAGATTAAAGAGATCTTGAAGAGAAATTTTGCATTATTGCATTTGTTGTCATCATTCTTGTCAACCTACAGAAACTAAGTTGCAAAATTTATTTCTGACATTTCGACAAATTTGTAGGTGGACAATAGCATCTCAAATCTAGCACTAGAGGACTATAAAATGTATTTTTGGAATTCTAATCAAAGACCCATTCACCTAGGGGAAAACCAGTCCCTATGCACATGCCAGAATCAACTTTTGGTGATAGGTACATGCTCTCTGATATCTCCTAGATTTTCCTACAAAGTGTTATTACAGTTTGTTTATCTTCAAGAATCTTCATTTTACATATTAGGTCATATATTTCAATTAGTTTTCATCATTTCAATTAATTTATAGATCATTCTTAATCATCCTAAGGCCCTAAACAATCACCACACTAGCTCTGATTGACTCACCATTGAGGTTGAAAATTAATCTCTTTGCTTTGTGGTTGGTATTCTAATAAAATCTTGAAAAAGACCCCTTACATCTTAGGTTCTTTGCATTTAGGACCTAGAACCCCCTTTTTCCACCATTTCACTATGTATCAAATAATTATCTTCAAATTAGGCACAAAACTACATTAAAAATGGTGTAGGTACACAAATTTCATTAGTACATTTTTCCCCAACTTTGAGGTACAAGAATCCTAGAATGGATGTTCATTTAAAAGTATAACACTCACAAACAAGCATGTTAAATAAATATTTGGGTATCAAAGGATATCACTGTGGTGTCCATATAAAGTAATGGATCCTACAAGGATATTCTCATGTGTATTTTTATTATATGTATGCACTCTCAATAAGAACTAAAGATGAGTTAGTTATAAGAACTTGTAGTTATTTATAAATCTAAACATAAAAATGTTAGCAATACATTGTTCAAATTAAATATAATCTAGGGTTACAAGCATGTAATCATATAAGTGAAATGAAATTTGTAGCCATCATAAACTACTTCCACATTACCCCATGAGAGAAAAATATTTAAACAAGTATATAGAATCTACAATGCAAAAAAATGCACAAACATATCAATAATATGTATCCTAGGAAAACCCTTATGATGGAACAACCCAACATCCAAAAGTACTCATTATTATCTCATGAATATGTATTAGAATACACTAGTAGAGTCTTAATGCAAATATTTTGAAACATTAACCTTGTTACTTTCACTCCATGTGAACAAGAAAAATAAGAATCATGTAAACACACATCCTAATCCATGCTTCCTCTCCTCACATATGCAAATTAGAAGAGATGCTCAATTCGGCATTAGCCAACAAGTCAAAGGTTATGATAGCCAACTAACCAACCTCAACAACTTCTCATGTACTTTATTTTATATAAATAAGCTTGCACAAAACAACCAAGTGTTATTAAATAAATAGTATGTCTAATACTATGAGCTTACAAAACTATGTCCAGCTCATTTACTTTTTTGGTACTAATTTTTTTTAATATTAAATATTTTTCCAATGTGCAACCCACATTAAGTGTCTATCCTAATATGTCATACAACATATAAAATGAACCTAAGAATGTATAACTTCTATGATGCGCACATCCCTAGATTTCTTATAAGCCACAAATACTAGTTTTACATTTTAAATATTATGCAAAGCAAAAAATATACCTTTTTAACAATAAGAATGTATAGAAATGACTATAAAGAATGCACATCATGTAATGATCATATAAATATATTGAAACAAAAGCATGATAAACATATGGGTTGGACATGGTATCAAGTAATACTTGTTACCACAACATAGGAAATGGATGGTGATGTGATATTTAGTGGCAAGGAACACCTACGTAAGTACACTTTATGAAGTTGTGATAAAGTCATTAAACCATGGTAAAAGGTAGTTGTGATATGTTGAACAAAAATGCATGTCTATTAAGATCTAATATATAAAGAGGAAGCATGATTCTTTCAAATGAAAATTCTTGATGCCCCCAATGTGACAAAGAGGGAAGGTAGAATTCCCCTTGATATGATAAAGAGAGAAGGAATAATATCCACAATGGGAAGGCTTAATGGCCCCCAATGTGATAAAGTGGATACTTAGGATGTGAATGAACCACATGAGCACAACAATGAAAGATCTAATTGTGAAAGCTCGTATTAATGAATAGACCCATGAGCAAAATAATGTGATAAAGTATAAAGGGGTGTAAAAAGGATATGATATCATTCCCCCAAGTATAAAGAGATGACAATAATAAATTAAATGTAAAAAGGGAGGATGCATAATGGATAATGACACTATGTAAAAATATTATTAAACTTAGATATCTAAAATATTATATTCAATTCCTTCAATGAACAAAGATGAAAATTTACATTGATAGGAAATATCATATCCACTCTTATATAGGAAGAAAGAACATGATTAAGTCTAAATTCTTGTATATTTAAAGAAAAATTTCATATACAAATTGCAATTATATATTATTAAAGAAAGATTTCTTAGATCCTTCCACAATAATCAAGTCACATTCATTACAGTTGATTTATTTCATAAATGATTATGATTATATATATTTAATCAGTCTATAATTTCATATCTCACTAAATTGATACTATAATTATGTACCATTTTCATAAATATTTATTTTTTATTATGATTTCAACATTATTCAATAAAAAATACCCCACTAATTACAATTTGCATTATTATAACCTTTGCCCCTATATAATTTATTACTTTGAAATTTGACCAAATCACATATGCACGAACAATTCACATGTTACATACATTTGACCTTATAAAATTAAGATAAAAAAGAAAAGGCAATGAGAAAATTATTTCCCCTTACAATCAAGCATGTTTTAAAACCAATATTTCTATAAGATATATGACCTAAGTTACAATATAAATTTGACTTGGTGTCTTGATATGAATTTGATTATCATTTTTTATTGATTAAAATAATAATTGAGTAAATAAGTACATGTTTCTTTATTTGTTTTTTAAGAGGACCAATGTACCGAATTTTCAAGACAAACAGATTAAAAAAATATCAAAACATCTATAATGCTTTTAATTTTAGGGAAAGGTGTGAAGGAGGATTAATTGTTTTGAAATGACATTTCTTGTTTTTTTAAAATGATAATAACAAAAGTTCATAAATCATTTTATCAATTGAATTAGAATGTAATGTTTTGTAATAGAATTGAACTAAAGATCACAATTTTAATTATTTTAAATAAAAATAAAAATAGTGATTCATCATGATTATTAACATTTTTTTAAATATATTTTTATGTATAAATTTAAGATAAATAAATATTATAAGTATTTAGAATTTAGTTTAGATTAAAAAGTTGAGAATGATAAATGTATTAAAATAAATGATGGAATATTAAATGAGTGAATAGTTATAGTTAGTTGGAAATATAATGTAGATATGATGTGATATATGTCTATATAATTTGTTGAAATGTAGGAAATTCAATGATGTTTAGACAAATGCTTTGGAAATTAATTTTCTATCACTGTGACTCACTTTTCTAATTGTAGGATTAACCATGTACTTATGAATCTAACTTACACAAGACTAAATCTAATGCGTATAAGTGGATCTAATCTCTTTACATCCTTAAATTTATGTTTTTAGTTTATCATAAATTTGTATGTTTGTCTCCACTTACGAAATTGGTTGTGTAATAAGGATATTTACTCCCTGATGTCGAACCTTGTAAAGACACCAAGTCAACAACTCTAAAATTTATTGAAGATAAGATTCAAACATGCAATGGATGTCCTAAATTATATTACAATGCAAATAGATAAGTAATTATCCTTATTAATTGTGCAAGTAAGAAAATGAGATAAAATCCAAATACTACTAAATGCACCAGGTTTTCCCCTCTGAATTCAACTCTAAGAACCATAAATAAAATGTTTAACTTGTCTAGTCAATAGAAATGATCAAGTGGGAAAGATTGTGTTGGTTGTAGATTCATATTTGAATTATATAGGGGTGGGATTCATTTCCATAACTATGTACATCTATATCAATTCATTTATGCAAAAAAAAGTGAATAAATCTAACCTAGGGTGGTGGATGACACACAGATTGACATTAGAGATATCCACCATTTGAGATTTTGACTGAGCACCTGTCAGAATCACATGAAAATAATTTTATTCACAAAATCATTAAAAGGATATAGATAGGGACATGGATGTCACTTATTGGACTCTGCTCTCTTGAAAATGAATGTTCTATCTTGGAAACTTGCAAAATAGAAAAAGAAATTCAACGAATAGAATTATATAGGCTTGTAAAAAAACTATTTTCATATATTTGAAATAAATATACAAAGAGGAAAGAGTTGAGAGATACTTCAATTGTGGTGGAATTACGATATTGTCTAAGATAGCAAACCAATGGATATGTCTTGGATCAACAAATGGAATATGGTACCATTTGAATTTTCCTATTCAATCATGTTCTATTAATTGAAATCATACTCAAAGAAGGAATTTTCTAACTTGACCTTATATTTTACCCCTATAGTTAGTTGCATGTAATGAGCTTAATTAAAATTTAGGAGAGTAGATAAAGATATAAAAATGATATAATTGTGAAAAATTGAATGATTTAATAGAAATATAAAGATAGAATCATGTGACACCATGAAAAGATACTAATGATATGATCATGAAAGTATATATAATGATAGGAAAAATACCCCAATGTTGCCACTAAGTAGGACTATACAAAGTAGCCATGATTGCTAGATAAAATATGTAAGCACAAAGAAGTGTTAGATACCACCAAAAACCACATGTAAAAAAAAATTAAAATCATCATGGAACATGTTAGCATAATAGTCCTCAACATTTATAGCATATATGATAGAATCATAAGGTTTAAGATTGGTATTCTTGGATGACCTTATAATCATCATAAAAAAGATGGTGCTAGTAAACCATGTGATAAATAATATTAAATCACTGTCTATTTGATTCTTGTTTCTCATTCATGGGTGTGGGATAAATAAACTTTGCATTATTTATTTGCATTTCCCGTATTTTAAATCAACCTTTCGCATTTACTTTCATGTTTATGGGTTAATGTTAGTCTTCCTTTTATGCTTTCTGGTCAAAAGCATACCCTATTCTCATTCATTGCATATCTTAAGAGGGAGCTATACCTCTAAAATTTAGATGAAAGTAATCAATCCAATGGAAACTTCTCCAACTGTTAGTGTTGCTTGTTCTTCTTTCTGGGCATCTTGAGTCATTTTCTACATTTATTTCTAAGGGACGAATCTGTTCACTAACAGATTTTTGGTAACTCTGCTGGGGATTTGAAATTGAAGAACGATGATCTTGTTTTCCCTAGAAATGTAAAGGTTCCTCCCCGAGAACAGAGGCTAGCGGCTTTGGAAGGTGGAATGTACTTAGAAGCATTTTATTTTGGAAAAGACTCCTATCTGATTTATTTTCCAAAATTACATTATGGCATTAATTTCTTCCCAACCATGGTGTGCTCAGTTTAGGCCCCTAGCATTACCACAATATTCACCATTGCTTGAAGGATCAAGAAAGCACTTCTCAAATTTTAGTGGAGAAAACCATCAAGATGTTGAAGACCACATTTTGGCTTTTATAGCTGCATGCAGCATTTTGGGGGTAAGACAAGAAGATGTTTTTGTAAGATTATTTATTGAATCTCTTGTTGGACCTGTAGCAAATTGGTTTCAATATTTAGAAGAAAAGTGTATTATCGATTGGGATTCATTGAAGAATAAGTTTTTGGCAAGGTATAAAGGCCCTGTTGATGAAGTTGCTTTATTGGGATAATTTTTTAATGTTTAGAAACAAGAGGGTGAATCCATTAGAGACTTTGTGGATAGGTTTAATAGGTTGTTCAGAAAAATTCCTACCTCTATCTAGCCAAGTAAGAAAATCCAACTTTGCATTTTTATTTATGCATTGCATTCAGATGTTCAATTCGATTTGAAATGGGGTAAAGTAAATGATATTGAAGTCACGCAACAAGAGGTTGTTAAAATAGAAGATGATCTTATATTAAGTGGTCTTTGGAAAGAGAATCAAGGTGTTGATAATTCAATTTGTGAAACAATAAGGAAGTTTATCACACACAAATCAAGTTTTTAGCCTGCAATATTTCAAACTACACACCCTCCTTATGCTAAAAATTCTAATCTCACTATTTTTGGACCAAAATAGTTTGCTAGAGATGAAGTGAGCATTACAAAAATCAAACCTCATGCAAATAGGAAAATTGAAGCCTATTATTTGCATTATGAGGAAAATAAAGATGAATCTAAAAGCCCCTCAAATGGTGGAGAAAACGGATCATACTCTCATGAAGAGAAATTGATGGCCACACAGCATGAGGATGAGATGTTGCATATCTTTTCTCTAGAATGCATGCAAGTTGAATTTGAAGTCTTCACATTTCCTAAACCAGATGATACAAAAGTATGGCTGCAAGAAGAGGTCAGGAATGATTTTACTTTTGAATCCTTTCATTTTGAAAATTTGGATGCCAAAATTTTTGAACAAAATTTGGAAGGTGATGAAAGTGATCAAATTGATGGATGTAAAGAACACCATGTTGTTTATATCTCAAGTGCATGTGAAGATAAACTTATGTGTGGAGAAGAAGTTGTCATATCTAATTTGCAGGATAAAGACAAGAAAGGTGAAGTTGTTGAGCTAAATCCTATAGAAACAGAGGAGATGGTACTAGCTACCTGGGTGATTTTCAGTCACATGAAGATATTGTTTGTAATGCAGAATCTTGAGTTAATTCACTTCTATTTTTACATGAGTTACATGTGGTCAGCTGGTGGTCTTCTAGTGATGCAAGTGGTTGTTTCCAGGCATGGGATATCGATTTGGGTGTTGTAGGGAAGAATGGTCATATGCAAGAGCATGCTAAGTAGATTTCAAAAGTTTATGATGCTAAATGGCTATTTGGTTCTAGAATATCATTCAGGAGGTCTCTTTGGCTTACAAATTCTAGATTCTGGTTTCAGATCTTGGGATGGCTTCTAAGTTTACAAGTGCTTCATGGGTATACCTTTCTTTTCCATTCGAGTATTTATTTTTCCCAGCCTATGAATGGATTTGCATGATCATCCTGGAGTCATCTAAGGTAGGGTCTTATGACCATGTACATACTTAGGGTTTTTGTTTTATCCTCTTTTTGGCTTAGCTTTGGTTTGTGCTCTACTCCCCTCCACCCATTTGTAACTTGCAACACCATGTTCCCTTGCTTCTCTCTTGACTCTGTTGCCCAATGGATAAAGGACTATTTTGCCCTATATTTTTTGGAGTTCTCTACATTTTCTACAAAAATAAAGTCCCCAATCGAAGCCAATGTTACCCATTAAATTTTTATTCAAAAATATGCAATTTTTCCCTCTTGAATTGAATAGATTTATATTCTTTGCCTTTGCTAAGCGCCAGAGAGATCATGGTTTTTGTGATTTCCATTACCATATCTCTAAGTTCTAAAGTTTTAAAATCACCTAATTTCCCGATCCAGTTCCCTTTGACATTGGAGGTAATCGGCATATCTGAGGTTCCTAAAAGTTCAAAACTCCTAACATGTGGTTCATTGTTTCCTCTTTTTGCGATCCTATGACTCTATGGAAAATATCCCAGTTTTCAAGGCGTCGCTAGTTCATTTAATGATTTGTACGGAGTATCGTGGGACGTCCCTTCAGGAGTTTATGAAGCACGAACTCAATCTTAAATCCCTTTTCTCAAGAAATACACCCATGATGCATTAATATCGCTATTAAATAACAAGTGTAATGAACTGAATTTGTTGAGATGGCCACAATTTTTATCAAATAAAAATCCTTTATTTTATGCCATTTGAAATAAATAGCCCATACACAAAGAAAGGTGGTGGTACTCTCGAACTCAATTTACCACAACATTTTTCAAAATGGTGCTTCTTGCCATTGATGGGATTTGGGATGATGAACCTTTGCCTGTCCTGCAACCTGATTTGACTTGGCCTAATGAGGAGAAAATTGACATCTCCTAGCTATGCACACTAGCAGCTATGTCGAATAGAACAGGGTAATTCTCATTTTTGGAAGAAGAAGAAGAATGTGCAGAGCTTCACAACCTCTTTATTGAATTTCGACTGGAGGCGGATAAAGCTCCTATCTTGGGAGCAGTTTAATTTCTTTGGTCTTGCATGCATGTAATCTTTAATTTTGGTAGTGGTAATGGTAATTTTGGTAATGAAATTGTTTCTGTTTCAAGGTTGTTTCTTGATAATGGTCTCTTTCATGAACCATTATTTTCTGGAAATGAACGGTTTCATTTTTGGGGTGTATATATATATGTATGTATAATATATATATTTGCTTTTGTAAAAAAGCACACAAGGGGGGGAAAAAGGGAAAAAAGTTAAAAAAGAAGAAAACAACATAATTTTCTTTTCAACACATTTTGATTGTACAGGGGTGTTGGGCCTGTGAACTCACATTTAGGCATTGGATAAATAAAGAAATATTACTAAATCTGTGTATTTATTAATGTTTTCTTTGATCACAAATGAACTGTGATTCTTCGTAATTGCTCTTCAGTGTTTTATCTGCTACATCAAGTTGTGTATGTGGTTATTTTTGAAGCTCTGAATTCAATTTAACCTATCAGTTGAAAAGGAGTTTGATGTCTATTTGATTCTTGTTTCTCATTCATGGGTGTGGGATAAATAAAGTTTTCATTATTTATTCGCATTCCCCATATTTTAAATCAACCTTTTGCATTTACTTTCATGTTTATGGGTAAATGTTAGTCTTCCTTTTCTTCTTTCCGGTCAAAAGCATACCCTGTTCTCATCCATTGCATATCTTAAGAGGGAGTTGTACCTCTAAAATTCAGAGGAAAGTAGTCAGTCCAGTGGCAACTTCTCCAACTCTTAGTGTTATTTTTTCTTCTTTTTGGGAATCTTGAGTCATTTTCTACATTTATTTTCAGGGGAAAAATTTGTTCACTAATACACACTAACTCAAAACACAAACAAATTCCACTTGCAAAACTCTGCCAAATTCAACATTCAAAGAAACAAGATTGCAAGCAAAACTTCAAATTTATTTATTTAAATACCAATTACAATAAATGGCCTTTCATGGCCTCACACTTCTCTAACAACCAATTTTCCCCTTCTTCTATTCTGGAAAAACAACTTCCAATTTCTTTCCTTTCACACCGGAACTCCCCACTTCACACAATCATCACACATACTTCGTTGTAACTCACTTGCAACTCATATATCTTCTACATATTACTTTGCAATTCAAAAAATTCACTATTCTCTCCTACATTATCTTCCTACTATTTTCTAACTTCTTCATCTAGCATTGTTTCCTCCAAATATTGGGCTCTTGGTGTTGCCCCTCTTGTCTTCAATTGGGCTTTCCTTTATTCTATCTAAAAAAATTCTTGTAGCTAGGCTCTTTGATCTCCACATTACCTTCCCTATCTGGCCACAAGATAACAATACGTGTTCAAATTAAATATAATATAAGTTTACAAGCATGTAATCATATAAGTGAAAGGAAATTCACAACCATCATAAACTATTTCCACATTACCCCATGAGAGAAAAATATTTAAACAAGTATTTAGAATCCACAATGCAAAAAAAATAGACAAACATTCCAATAATGTGTATCTTAGAAAAACCCTTATGATGGAACAACCCAACATCCAAAAGAACTCACACACTCAATTATCTCATGAATATATATTAGAATACACTAGTAGATTCTCAATACAAATATTTTGAAACATTAACCTCCTTACTTACACTCCAAGTGAACAAGAAAAGTAAGAATCATGTAATCATACATCCTAATCCATGCTTCCTCTCCTCACATATGCAAATTAGAAGAGATGCTCAATCCAACATTAACGAACAAGTCAAAGGTTATGATAGCCTACTAGTCAACCTCAACAACTACTCAAGTGCTTTATTTTATATAAATATGCTTGCACAAAACCACCAAGTGTTATTACATAAATAATGTTTCTAATACTATGAGCTTACAAAACTATGTCCCACTCATTTACTTTTTTGGTACTATTTTTTTAATATTAAATATGTTTCCAATGTGCAACCCACATTAAGTATCTATCCCAATATGGCATACAACATACAAAATGAACCTGGAATAATGTATAACTCATGCGATGCACATATCCCTAGATTTCTTAGTAAGCCACGAATACTAGTTTTACATTTTAAACATTATGCAAAGTGAAAAACACACCTTTTTCAAACAATAAGAATGTATAGAAATGACCAGAAAGAATGCACATCATGTAATGATCCTATAAATGTATCAAAATAAAATCATGATAAACATATGGGTTGGACATGGTATCAAGGAATAAATTTCCCACAACATAGGAAATGGATGGTGATGTGGTGTTCAATGACAAGGAACACCTATGTAAATACACTTTATGAAGTTCTGATAAAGTCATTAAACCATTGTAAAGGTAGTTGTGATATGTTGAACAAAAATGCATGTCTATTAAGATCTAATAGATAAAGAGGAAGCATGATTCTTTCAAATGAAAATCTCAATGCCCCCAATGTGACAAAGAGGAAAGGTAGAATGCCCCTTGCTGTGATAAAGAGAGAAGGCATAATATCCACAATGGGAAGGCTTAATGGCTTCCAATGCTATAAAGTGGATACTTAGGATGTGAATGAACCACATGAGCACAACAATGAAAGATCTAATTGTGAAAGCTTGTATTAATGAATAGACCCATGAGAAAAATAATGTGATAAAGTATAAAGGGGTGTAAAAAGGATATGATATCATTCCCCCATGTATAAAGAGATGACAATAATAAATTAAATGTAAAAAAGGAGGATGCATAATGGAAAATGACACTATGTAAAAATATTGTTAAAACTTAGACATCTAAAATATTATATTCAATTCTTTCAATGAACAGAGGTGAAAATTTACATTGATAGGAAATATCATATCCACTCTTAAGTAGAAAGAGAGAACATGATTAAGTCTGAATTCTTATATATTTAAAAAAAAAAATCATATACAAATTGCAATTATATATTATTAAAGAAAGATTTCTTAGATCCTTCCCCAATAAACAAGTCACATTCATTACAGTTCATTTATCTTGCAAATGATTGTGATTATATATATTTAGATAGTCTATAATTTCATATCCCACTAACTTGATATTGTAATTCTGTACCATTTTCATTAATATTTACTTTTTATTATGATTTCAACATTATTCAATAAAAAATATCCCACTAATTACAATTTGCATTATTATAACCTTTGCCCCTTAGCTAGAAGCATATAAACCATATGATATATAATTTATTACTTTGAAATTTGACCAAATCGCATGTGCACGAACAATTCACATGTTACATAGATTTGACCTTATAAAATTAAGATAAAAAAGAAAAGGCAATGAGAAAATTATTTCCCCTTATAGTCAAGCCTGTTTTAAAACCAATATTTATGTAAGATATATGACCTAAGTTACAGTATAAATTTGACTTGGTGTCTTGATATAAATTTGATTATCATTTTTTTATTGATTAAAATAATAATTAAGTAAATAAGTACATGTTTCTTTATTTGTTTTTTAAGAGGACCAAATGTGCACAATTTTCAAGACAAACAAATTAAAAAAATATCAAAACATCTATAATGCTTTTAATTTTAGGGAAAGGTGTGAAGGAGGATTAATTGATTTTAAATGACATTTCTTGTTTTTTAAAATAATAATAACAAAAGTTCATAAATCGTTTTATCAATTGAATTAGAATGTAATGTTTTGTAATAGAATTGAACTAAAGATCACAATTTTAATTATTTTAAATAAAAATTAAAATAGTGATTCATGATGATTATTAACATTTTTTAAAATATATTTTATGTATAAATTTAAGATAAATAAATATTATAAGTATTTAGAATTTAGTTTAGATTAAAAAGTTGAGAATGATAGATGTATTAAAATAAATGGTAGAATATTAAATAAGTGAATAGTTATAGTTAGTTGGAAATATAATGTAGATACAATATGACATATGTCTATATAATTTGTTGAAATGTAGGAAATTCAATGATGTTTAGACAAATGTTTTGGAAATTAATTTTCTATCACTGCGAGTCACTTTTCTAATTGTAGGATTAACATGCACTTATGAATCTAACTTACACAAGACTGAATCTAATGTGTATAAGTGGATCTAATCTCTTTAAATCCTTAAATTTATGCTTTTAGTTTATCATAAATTTGTATGTTTGTCTCCACGTACGAAATTGGTTGTGTAATAAGAATATTTACTCCCTGATGCCAAGCCTTGTAAAGACACCAATTGAACAACTCAAAAATTTATTGAAGATAAGATTGAAACATGCAATGGATGTCCTAAATTAAGTTTCCATGCAAATAGATAAGTAATTATCATTAATAATTGTGTAAGTAAGAATATGAGATAAGATCCAAATACTACTAAATGAGTCAGGTTTTCCCCTCTGAATTCAACTCTAAGGGCCCCATAAATAAAATGTTTCACATGTCTAGTTAATAGAAAATGATCAAGTGGGAAGGATTACATTGGTTGTAGATTTATATTTGAATTATATAGGGTTGGGATTCATTTCTATAACTATGTACATCTATATTAATTTATTTATGCAAAAAAAAAGTTGAATGAATCTAACCTAGGGTAGAAAATTGATGAAATTAGGATCAATCATTAGGAGTGAGTACAAGTTTGAAACAAATTTAAGGCCTGAGTTATGTGACAACTATTAACAAAAAATATGTAATTTATATCCCTTTCATTGTATAAGAGATGAACTAGTCAAAATGGGTCCAAAATAAAGGGGAAAAGTGAAAATTATGTAATTTCATCATTACATTTTCTCTCCAAATTTGACTTAGAATAAACCATCATGAGAACACATGTCCACAAAAAACTAGGTTCCTAACATGATTTAATTTTATTCAAAAAATCATTAAAAAGATATAGATGGGGACATGGATGCCACTTCTTGGATCATGCTCCCTTGAAAATGAATGTCCTATCTTCAAAACTTGCAAAATAAAAATAAAAAAAAAAATAATTAGAATTATATAGGCTCACAAAAAAAGCATTTTCCTATATTTAAAATAAAGAGACAAAGAGGAAAGAGTTGAGAGATACTTCAATTGTGGTGGAATTACAATATTGTCTAAGATAGTAAACCAACATATATGTCTTGGATCAACAAATGGAATATGGTACCATTTTAATTTTCCTTAAATCATGTTCTAGTAATTAAAATCATACTCAAAGAAGGAATGATAACTTGACTTTATTTTTTACCCCTCTAGTTAGTTGCATGCAATGAGTTCAATTAAGATTTAGGAGAGTAGATAAAGATATAAAAAAATGATATAATTGTGAAAAAATGAATGATTAAATAGAAATATAAAGATAGAATCATATGACACCATGAAAGTATACTAATGATATGATCATGAAAGTATATAGGAAAAAAATGCTCTAATGTTGCCACTAAGTAGGGCTATACAAAGTAGCCATGATTGCTAGATAAAAGATGTTGTAAACACAAAAAAGTGTTACATACCATCAAAAAACACATTTAGAAAAAAGAAAAATCATCATGGAACATGTTAACATAAGAATCCTCAACATTTCTAGCATATCATAGAATCAAAAATTTTAAGATTGGTACTCGTGGATGATCATATAATCATATAAAAGATTATGCTAGTAAAGCATGTGATAAAGAATATTAAATCATGGTCATTACAATCATATAGAAAAATATGGAACTATATCATGAACATGATATAAAAGTGGTCAATTCCATAAAGTGTCATGTGGCCCATAAGTGGGAGTAACAATATAAATAATGTAATGTGTGTAGAGCATGAAAGATCCAAATAATTAACTAACAATATTAGAAGGATTATCATCCATTAAATCATATTTATCATAGATGTGGGGTTTGTAGCCAACTTCAATTAATTAAATTTCATTATAACATTGTAGGTCACTTTTTATAAATATGATTAATATATGAGGACTGGGCATGGGACCATTTGTTATTCATTGCCCTTAATTTTTGGAGTATAATTTGTTAGTTCCTTTGAATTATTTGTAAAAAATTTAGAGACCCATATGGTGGTAGTACCTTTGGAATAAGTGGTAATGGAATTATCAAATCACAATTTATTATTCTTCTTTAGAGGATAAGGATGGAATATTCCTTGTTTGGTACAAATTTAGGATGAAAATCATTTTATTCTTTCTTGTTTGATGTGGGAGGACAAGCATGTTATGAATTTATTTTTATACTCAATGATCATAAATAGGCAATACAAAGGATTCATTTCCTTCTTATTTTATGTTTGAGGTTTATGTTGGTTCTTTCATTACATATGCATTTGGTATAATTGATGAACCCTATGTTTGCACTCATAGGGAACTTCTATGTGATGTTCCTTACCCTTGTGTTTATAAAGAAAATATATGAGAGTTTCAACATAATTTTCAAGTGTTAAATGACTTGAATTAGAAATTGGTGCATATGCATCCCTTCACTTTCATAAATATATCTCCATTAACATATTTTAAACATTGATGGACTATAGAAAGTATCGCCTTTAGTTGCTCTAACCAAGTTTCTCTAAGTGACATAGAGAATTTATTCTATGAAGGAATAATATAAAAAAATATCCCCACTTCCTTAAGATCCATTTGGATTGGTATAATTTTTCTTCACATGAAATATTTTTCTTATCCAAATAAACTATTTCTACATAATTTGATGAGAGAAAAATATGCAAACAAGTATTCAACATCCATATTGTAATTTAGAGTAAATAAGCATGTCATTGAGATGATGCAGTATGTACCCTATGAAAGCTCTCATGAGGGAAAACCCTAGCATCCAAAAGCATTGAATAAGGATATCTTCACCTAAACAACCATACAAGAGACCTTAACCATAAAGTAGGCCATGATAGTTATTGTTGGGGATATCCTCATTATTAAATGAAATAATTGAAGGCACATAAGGAGAGGAAATACTATGGTTCATGCTCACAAACATATATGTAGGGGTGTGGGAGGATGAAATAATATGATCTATATCCATAAGATCTCTAGCCCTATGTTTGGACCATAGAATTAGCAAGGCACTCAAGTATTCATTAAAAGTTAATATTGTTATATTGAGAATGTGAGAGAAATGGATTTGTATATTTGTAAATTATGATTAGATAACAAAATTAAATGACTAATACCATTATTAACACCATCCATACTGATATAAAGAAAATAGGGTGTGCCCACCTTTTAGGAGACGGGAAACTTAGGGGACCCTATTTTTTTCTATTTCATTGAAGGAAACCAAGATCCCTCAACCAATTGACTTGATTGAGGAATGGGATAGAGTTAGGATGGTTTCCTTGGGTGTGATTAAATGAAAGGGGGGTTCACCACTAAGCAAAGGCTTAGAAAGAAGGAAATTCAAATGATATACAAATGCAACTATGTAACCTAGGAAATGAAATTCAAAATCAAAAGAATGAACTAGAGATAAACAAAGGTGCACCTAGAGAGATTGAGATGTCTAAAATAAGATCTAAAATCCCAAAATTATGACTTTTGAAGCACACTAGGACTCATATGCCAAGCTGGGCGATTTAGTCCTAGTTTAGGGTTTTGGGCTGAATCCAAAATCTGCAACTTGTAAAGAAGGATCTACAGAAAATGTTTGAAAAATGGTATACTGGGACTCATACGCCAAAGGTGATGATTTAGTCCCAATATCAGGGTTGATCTAAACCTATAATATCCTCTAGTAATCTACTATAGCTTCCATCCCTTTTGATCGCTGATTCTAAAACTTCAAATTTTGACCTATAGGTGACTTTCCATAATATTGAAAAAAAGGTGACAACTTTCTCCAATCTTTCTCTTCAATGGATCTTCAACCTAAACCTGCAAATCACACATCAAAGAGATGGAAAAATGTTATTTTTTTAGTGGATAGGGGTTTGCCTTGGTCAAACCCCATTTTGGTAATCAAACCTTGAAATGAAATCAAATAGAATGAAGGAATTATGAATGAACAAATAGGCTATGCTGCAACTCACCAAACCCTTGTAACAAAGGTTTCAAACTTGTATGAAATGGCTAGCATGAATGTAGATCTTGACTCTTGATTGAAGGATATGGATCTTGACTTGAATTCTTGCTTGAATCATAAAAGTCTACATCACAAATGTTAGCTCAAAAACAAACATGATGCATGATGACTTTGACATGATGCTTGATTCTTGAATGTAGCTCCAAAATGCTTGATAATCAACTCTTAAATGCTCTTGAATTGCTAGAATGTTTGAATTCCTATATCACACTTGCTCATTAAAAATTGCTAGGAGAAAATATGTGAAATAACCTTGTATTTATACTTGTTTATTCCAAATTTCTTGAAATTACAACACTACAAGTCGACATCAGATCTAGGAGAATAAAATCCTGCCAAGAATTGAATTCAAAATAGGTCCAAGCTAAGGAGGGACTCACACACCAGTTGGGGCATATGAGTCCTAGTAGCCTAGGCTTGAGACACAAATTTCAAGAAATTTCAAGTTTAATGCCAAATTCAAGTTCATGCCCCGAAACTTAGGTGGGACCCATATGCCCAAGGTGGCCTATGAATCCCAGATCACTAAATCTAGTACACACAACCCAAAAACATTAAATTATGATTAGTCATTAGATATGTTTCAGGATCATCCTCAGAAAGATGCATTAAATAAGGCTTGTGGATGCAAAATAGGACCAATAAGGCATAAAGAAGCCCAATTTTACCAGGGAGAGCCCAAACAAGTGTGAAAATGTAAAGGGATACATTTTTCTACACTGCATGGTGCATACATATAAAACTATATTATAAATAAGGTTTTGGAACTTATTTTTGAGAGCCATAAAAATTTGTGTGATGATCAGTGAACCTTCATAGTTGTAAAAGTGCATTGATTATATCCCTTAGGAAATCCTTTGTATATAGATATAATGGATGGATAAGAGGAAGAGTGTAAAATAAGAGTTTTGGTACTTAAAGAAAATATAACTTCAAATAACAAAAGCTTCAATTACCTCAAATGATACAAATTTAACTACTACTTCTAATGCAAGGTGATTAAAAAGTATAACAAGAATTAATTTATACCAAAGAAATAACTTTGTAACTTAACAACTAGAACAAGAAACATAAAGTGTTAAATTATAACTAGATTACAAATAAACCAAAACTTAAATATTACAAAAATGAAAGTACAAACAAAGGGGAACCTAGCACTAGACGAGCAAACTATCAACCTCAGGCACCAACGTGCATTATGGACTATAGTGCATAGTGTTGTCGTCTTGACATAGTTAGTCTAAAAAACTTGTGAAATGCTTGTTACCAGTTTCTAAAATGTTCTAACCTACACACAAAGCAAATAGGAAAAATTTTGTGGGTTTTTTGGGGCTTGCCTTAGTCAAACCCCCATTTTAGTATTTCTACCTCCATAGATAACCAAAGTGGATTGATAAAGAATATAATGATTAATGATTAATTTTAAATCCTAGCAATATTAAGAATTTTAAAGTAAATATTCAAGATCAAATAGGGATATGGTGTCAACCCTAGTCTATAGGGAAAACCACCTTGAGATTTTACTGATTTTGATAAATGATAAAAGTTATATCAAGATTTAAATATTACTATTCTACTAGTGAAAAATGATAGATTAATAAAATAGAGAAAGAGAGAGTTACCTATAGCCTTGGCTTTCCCCTTTTGAGATTCACAATGGATAATGCAATGAGATTTGGTTGAGGATGTTTGAACTCTTACAAACATAGGTGAATTGCAAGAACTTGAGTACTTGCTATGAGAGAGCTTCAATGTTTGAGTGTATTATGGAAGATTTTCCCCCAACTAAAGAGCACTTGCTTGAGAGAATAGAAAATATTGAATAGAATAGAAAATATTTCATAGAATGGAAAAAAAATACTTTTTTTGGTTGAATCGGTGGGAAGATCCATTACTCTTCCATGTAGGTGTTATGACACACATTGTAAACAAGCCACATACAATATGAGTTTTTTAATCTAAAAAATTCTCAAGATTCTAGCATGTCATGTAGACGTCTACATGTAGCATTATAGTCTAGATGAATTCTATTGATTTTCAAACCATATTTTGATAACGCTCCATCTTTTTCAATCATGGAATTAGAATCTTTCAAATCAAGATATTAAATATATCATACATATCAAAATTAGAGTGGTGCAATGTACAAGTGTGAAATTATAACAATATGAAATTTCTAACACTACAAAGAGTAATCAAACTAATGTTCAATAATATGTGTTTAGAACATTATCTAGAGCTTCATTTAGCTTTGTAAATTTTCTAGGAACTTGAGGCCTAAAAGAAAGAGAATTAGATTATTTTTGCATAGAATTGTGTGTGACTTGCACATGCATATGCAAGTCATTACACTCACTTCAACACCATATTCCTCAAACACATGGTAACAAACATAGCCACAAAAATATTTAACTAGCACCATATTGGTAATGTTCATCTATCACTTATCCATCTACATAAAGTGCACCATATACACAACTTTCTATTTGTAGGCCTAGTTGATGACCACTATATAAGTATAGCCTATATACTCTTGTTTAGATAGAGGATTTCCAACTTAAATATTAGAATTTTAATTTGTCAAAAATCTGTGTATGTAGCCTTATAAGATTATCATTATTATGGATTGTACCTCTCTTGTGCATTTGGAAAATTAGGTGTACATATTACTTAATTTCCTAATCACGAGACCATGCATCTTGCCATGACCTTTGTTTATTCTTTATACACTCACACACCATTGATGAATAAAGGAAAATATTCTCCATGTGTTTAACATTTATTTACTTTGGTTAAATCATGGTGTTATATAGCAAAGTTTCCATAGCTCAATATTTTAATTGAAAATAAACCTATTTCCACTAGCTCATCTATAACTTTCCCTACCTATGAATTTATCCTTTGATCTTAGACATAA
>VDFB02059172.1:0-26018 GCA_007258455.2 Sequoia sempervirens
AAGGATAAGGTGCTAATCATGAGAAGGGTGGTATCCTTGAAGAGCCTAGGTAGGTTGGTTATGGGATCCTCATCATCACTACTACTACATACATCGGTTATGTCAAATGTGAAGTTGTCTAGGACACAAACTATAGATACGGGTAAGTGACATTCAGATGCGAATTGCTAAGGAGGATTATTGACCTTTCTAACTAGAGGACTTCAGCCACATATGGTTATACTCGGAGGGGTACATCCAAGGCTAAGACTTCTCATTCGCGTCTTTGGAATGATAGGTATTATAAGCCCATTGTCATTTTGTCCAAGTCTCTGGTTTCTGTCATAGCCTATTTCAAGCATCATTTGCAAACCTTTGCTTTTGTCATCCATTGGTAGATTGGTTGTTGGTCTCTCATCTTGGTATAAGAGATGAGATGGGTCCTCCTCTATGACTTCTCATCCAAGATCTCCCCAGCTTATGGAGTTGGGATAGTCTTCGGGGGATGTTTGAGATGTGGAGGCTTCATTTTCTTGCAGACGTCCTCATGATCTGGGAGATTTTGGTAACTCTCTTACCACAAAAGTAGTTTTGGGAATCGTGTAGTTTCTGCAACCATTATCCTAGATGATGATTTTGATATCAAAGATAGTGGGAATGGTGGGAGTGGTGGGTGTCTCTGTCGTAGAAGTGGATGTGAGGGTGGTTGGATCAATGTATGATGTTGATGGGCCTTCATCATTTTTAGGCACTTGAGGGGTTTTGTAGTATTTTTCCTCAAGGTTCTTGCAATAGGAGAATGGTTCAAGATCTCCATGGATGGTGACCTCTTGTATTTCATATGTGAATTTAAAACATTGAAGGAAAGTTAATGTTACCGCTTGCATTGCATGAATCCATGGACGTCTTAGAAGAATGCTATAGGGCAAGTTGAGGTCCAGGACCTGATAGGTGGTTTCCATGATAGCTGGCCCTACTTGAATAGGGATTCTGATTGTGCCTTGGGACACTCTTTCCTAATCATCATATGCTCTGATTGTAATACCCTTTCCTTTGTTGATGAAATCCTCTAAGATTTTTAACTGCTTAATGAGCTTGAGGGAACAAATATTCAAGCCTGCACCTCCATCCACCAAGTCTCGCTTGACTTTACTTTTACGCACTAGGACCTCCAAGTGGAGTGCATGGTTATGGAATGGTTGAGTGGGAAAATCTTGATTGGAGAACATAAGGAGGTTTGGAGTGATGATGTTGCCGACCATAGCTTGGAATTGTTTTGCATCAAGATCTGTAGGGATGGTGGATGAAGCCAATGCTTCCTCTAGGATTTTATTGTGGGAAGATTAGATTTTTAATAACTCCATGATGGAGATTTGTGCTGGTGTTCTTTTTAATTGATCAAGGACATTGTAACCATTAGGAATAGATCTTGAATTGGACATGAAAGTTTTGTTTGGTTGGGATGATCCTGTGATAGTAACCTTTCTGCCTCTTGTGGTGACTCCACAATCGGTTCCTTTGATAATGATTACTGTGCAGTATTCATCTAGGGAGGCAAAAATAGTTTCATACACACGATTCACATTTGTTAAGGTGCCTTTCCCCTTATCAGTGTTATTGTTCCCTTTATTGTTATGGTTAGGCATTGGATTCATGTATATCTTAAGGTTCTGGTTTCTTGTTAGCTATTCCACATTTATGATCCTTTGATCAATGAGGTCTTGAACTATGTTCTTTAACCTCATGCAATTGTTTGTGGTGTGCCCTTTGATTTTTTGGAATTCGTAGAGCTGATTTTCATTGTACGAAGGAGGTTTAATGTTTGTTTCTTGGTAGTTCTCATAAGTGGGTATCTTGATGAGGTTTTCATTTATTAGTTTCTTCATGATGGCTTCGAGTGGTTCCCCAAGAGCGGTGTACTTTCATTTGATGGAATTCTTGTTTTGTTGGGGTAGTCCCCTTTGATCATTGACATTATTGATTGCTTGATTATTTGTTTGATGTGTTGTGTTTGCATGATGGTTGTTTTGATGATGGTTTTGGTTTTGTTGTGGTGCTGGTGTGTTTTGCTGAGGGGCATTGATAATAACTTTGGCATCGATGACACCATCGTTGATAACATATTTGTTTCTTTCCCATGTGTGAGTTTTATCATTGTAATTGGTAGGTGGGTGATTATTTCATTGTTTAGGATATGAAGTTGATCCTCCAGGTTGTGTCATAAGGGCTCATTCAATGTTGAGTTCCTTAGAAATCAACTGGTCGTACATGGTGATCCCCTAGACCTTGAGATGGAATGCCAAGAGGCCGTCAAGGTTGGATATGATAGTGCACACTTTTTGTTCCACGGGCATGGTCCATTTGCTCCAATTGGCCTTGGATCGTCATCGTTGTAGGAATGAAGAAAATGGTTCATTCTTACCTTGTTTTAAAGTTGAGAGCTCCTCTAGACTAACATCCATTGTGATATTGCATGCACAGTTTTTGATGAATGAGTTTATGATTTCTTGGAATTTCTTGATGCTTATAGGTAGGCGAGAGAACCATTCCATAGCGTGCCCAGCCAAACTCCTAGGAAATAGTCGCATTAGATAGGTATCGTCATACGCGACTTCCATGCAATGAACCTAGAATTCCCTGATGTGATCTTTAGGGTTTCCCATCCCACGATACTTGTTGAATTTAGGGATCTCAAATTGATCTGTAAACTAGGACGTTAAAGTTATTTGAAAACTTAATCCAATACAAATTTATTCCCTGATCGTGACAGTAATGCATGATTGTGTCTAAATCGTTGAAATTATTACAAGTAGAGTTCACTTTAATCCAGATTCAAGAAAACATATGCTAAGAACTTAAGGAATCAAAATGTTGAAAGAATAATGAGACAAAAAGAATAGAGAGAGATCACTTGATTACAGAGTTCGCTCAGGATGAGCTACGTCTCCGGGTCCGCTTCTCAATTGTAGGACCGCTTTATTAAGATTGCCAAACACTAAAGGTGTCTTCTTAAAATTCTCCAAGCCACAGAACTAGCATGACCTCCTCTCAGACTCTCAAGTTTACAATTTTTGGTGTAGACAAACACCTTGAAAATATTCACTCTCCAAGAAATCTCTATCTTTGAATTCCTAAATTCTAACACTTGAAAATCTCCATCTCCTAGCCCCTTTTTATACATTAAAATTAGCCTAAAAAGGCTTAACCACCATAATAAATGCTTAACCCCCCTTAACAACTTGTACAACAACTATTTTTCCCTTTACAATCTTCTGGTACAAAATAGTTGGTGGGTTTTTGTTCAAAATGGGATATTTGTTAAGGCCTCGGGCCTATTAATATAACAAAAGTAAACAAACCCCTTCACTTTTCATGCAGGTATCAGTGGTCTGTTGGTTATGACTGCTTTTAGCCACCACGTGGTCAGGGGTTCAAAACCTGCCGACCACATTTTAATAGCAACTTTGAAATATTAGTCAACAAAACAAACACGTGCTCCATAGGTAGTAAGCATATAAGCGATGGTGTAACGGTGTAACGACCAACTATTGTGGGCGAGGTCATGGGGTCAAACCCCAATAACCTTTTGCTCAACAAACAAACAAACTTGTGAAATTCAGGAGGACACGTGTCGCGCCCCTATTTGCCAAGAATGCTAACAAAGATGTTGACTCAGACATTGACTATGCTGCTAACTCATCGCTGACTGGGGTGTACGATTGCTGACTGGAATGCCACTGGACTGCCACGTCACTTTGTACGAAATTCCACGTCACTTGTACGGACAAACACGTGTCAAGCTGAGATTGGTCCACTTCAGACTTGTACTAATTGCTGATGTCATGTTGTACAAATGCTGATGTCATCACTATACCCTCTGTCCACCAAGTCAACCTGAAACTTTGACCGGCTGTATCTTGCACATATGAGCTCCGTTTTCCATGAAACGAACACCGTCGGAATCATCTCGATGAGCACTTCTATTTGACACCAATTTTGATGAATTCTAAGATCAATTTTTTGCTTCCTATCGGCCCCTGGTACATTGTTTGACCAGACCTTTGACCAAGCATAACTTCCACCGACGATCTCCTTTTGACGCGATTCAAGTTGTGTCAGAATCCTGTCAGTGAGCTCTTCGATCTGAGACTACTTTTGACTGATTCTGAGACTGTGAAATTTTGAGGTCTTCTGGATCCACCTGGATCATTCCTCCCCACTGAGGAACTTTTGGACTTCCAAAAGGTTCTTAATCAGACACGACGTAAGAAAAAACACCTTCCCACTTGTCCAGTATCTGTCCACCCTTTCTGTGCACCTGCTTCATCAAAAAGTTGTACAACAATTATGAAAACTGCAATCACATTGCTACCCATTTGCATTTTCTCACATCCTTCTGCATTCATTACCCCAGCTACTATCCATGTACAAAACATTAGTAACATTAACAAATACAAGGATATTAATGACAATCAGCTAATAATACTTCTAATCCTCTTAATTGGTTTCCATGACAAATCTTCATGTTGCGGTGCTGATGGTCCCTGAAACACATGATAGTTAGGCTTACAAGCAACTACTTCATTTTCATGCTTCAAATCATCTACTTTTTCCACCTTTGCACACATGAGTGAAGAAGTTTTCCTCGCATACATGAGATTCTCCATTTTCCCTGTGTTCACCAATGGAGAATCAACTGCAATCTTCTTCTTGTCCTTCTTTGGATGAAGCTCTGGATGAAACTTCAAACAATTAACTTCCTGATGTCCACCTTTGTTGCAATAAGAGCAAGGTGTTTTCAACATCCATACTTTCTTTCCCTTCTCTTTCTTCTGAATTGGAGATGAGTCTTTACGCAGTGTCCCTTTTCTAGTTGACTCTACCTTCTTGTACAAAGCCATTCTTTTCCAACACTTGGCAACACTATGGTTATTCAACCCACAAAATGTGCATGGTCTTCTATACCATAAATTTTTTACATTGCTAGTCTTCTTAAAATAAAAAGAAACATTCGAACAATCAACGTTATTATACCTTTGACGGTCACCCTTGGTGCATGCATGTCAAGAAGAATCTGTGTTCATTCTTCTCTTGGACATCTTGCATTTGTCACCACTGCCTGAAAGTGATGTGCCATCACCTCTCGTAGATCGTTCTTGGAATGGTTCTTCTTTCAAAGAATTCTTTGCATCCACTGCCTTGGAGCATTCTCCTTCACCACACCCCGATCTTGCATTGCGAGGTCCAGCTTCCATCTTCAAAGATTCAACCATGCCTTGTCCATGACTACCAAGATCCTTTCCTTCATAGTCCATCTTGGTGGACAACCTCAATCCAACACTTTGAGATTGTTTCTTAGAATCACCAAGAGAACAAGGAAGAGAATGAGAAGAATGAGGAGCTTTCACCGAGTCTGCATCTTTGACTTTCTTCAACAAGCCTTCTTTTTCAGACTTCCATTCCTCATACATTTCATCAACCTTGGCTTTCATCGCCATGAAGGTCTTATAAAATTCTGCATCGAAGACAAAAGGAAATTGATTTTCCTTATGTGATGACATCTCACCTCACTGCTTGAATTTGCTCCAAGTATTCCACAACCTGCAACTTGTCAGACTAGCTCTGATACCAACTTGATATGTAAACTAGGATGTTAAAGTTATTTGAAAACTTAATCCAATACAGATTTATTCCCTGATCGCAATAGTAATGCGTGATTATGTCTAAACCGTTGAAATTATTACAAGTAGAGTTCACTTTAATCTAGATTCAAGAAAACATAAGCTAAGAACTTAAGGAATCAAAATGTTGAAAGAATAATGAGACAAAAATAATAGAGAGAGATCACTTGATAATGGAGTTCGCTCAGGATGAGCTACATCTTCGGGTCCACTTCTCAATTGTAGGACCGCTTTATTAAGATTGCCAAACATTGAAGGTGTCTTCTTACAATTCTCTAAGCCAGAGAACCAGCATGACCTCCTCTTAGACTCTCAAGTTTACAATTTTTGGTGTAGACAAACACCTTGAAAATATTCACTCTCCAAGAAATCTCTATCTTTGAATTCCTAAATTCTAACACTTGAAAATCTCCATCTCCTAGCCCCTTTTTATACATTAAAATTAGCCTAAAAAGGCTTAACCACCATAATAAATGCTTAACCCCCCTTAACAACTCGTACAACAATTATTTTTCCCTTTACAATCTTTGGTACAAAATAGTTGGTGGGTTTTTGTTCAAAATGGGATATTTGTTAAGGCCTCGGGCCTATTAATATAACAAAAGTAAACAAACCCCTTCATTTATCATGCAGGTATCAGTGGTCTGTTGGTTATGACTGCTTTTAGCCACCGCGTGATCAGGGGTTCAAAACCCGCTGGCCACATTTTAATAGCAACTCTGAAATATTAGTCAACAAAACAAATGTGCGCTCCATATATAGTAAGCATACAAGCGGTGCTATAACGGTGTAATGATTGGCTGTTGTGGGCGAGGTCATGGGGTCAAACCCCAACAACCTCTTGCTCAACAAACAAACAAACTCGTGAAATTCAGGAGGACACGTGTCACACCCCTATTCACCAAGAATGCTGACGAAGATGTTGACTCAAACGTTGACTATGCTGCTAACTCATCGCTAACTGGGGTGTACGATTGTTGACTAGAATGCCACTAGACTGCCACGTCACTTTGTATGAAATGCCATGTCACTTGTACGAAAAAAACATGTCAAGCTGAGATTGGTCCACTTCAGACTTGTATGGATTGCTGATGTCATCTTGTACGGATGTTGACATCATCACTATACCCTCTATCCACCAAGTCAACCTAAAACTTTGACTGGCTGTATCTTGCACATATGAGCTCCGTTTTCCACGAAATGAACGTCATCAAAATCGTCTCGACAAGCACTTCTATTTGACACTGATTTTGATGAATTTTGAGATGATCAATTTTTTCACTACCTGTTGGCCCCTGGTACACTGTTTGACCAGACCTTTGACCAAGCATAACTTCCACCCACGATCTCCTTTTGATGCGATTCAAGTTGCATCAGAATCCTATCAGCGAGCTCTTCGATCTGAGACTGCTTTTGGCTGATTCTAAGACTATGAAATTTTGAGGTCTTCTAGATCCACCTGGATCACAAATCCCTTCAGGAATGGTTTCATTACAAGGCTTTTGTCGAATGGATAAGGGCACAAGTTGCTAGGTGTTTTTGCGGTTCGCCCTGATTGACGATCAAGCACTTGTTGCGAGAGTAAATTGATTTGTGTTGTCACATCATTTTGTGTATCAGGGGGTGGGATGAAAGTGTTTTGAGGTGGTTCATCCATTGGTGGGATGGGTGGATTGGATGATGTTTTCATATTTTGTTGAGCCAAGTATGCTTGCAACAAAACTTATTGTTGTTCCTGTTGTAATTGTGCTATTAGTGCCTATTGTTGAGTTGCTAATTAAGCTTCTTCATGTTGTTCTTCATATTTCTTTAGCACTTGTTGATATGCTTGTTGTTGCAAGGTGTGTTGTTGTGCAAAATATTGTGCTTGTGCTTGTGCTTGTTGCACTTGATATTGGGCTTTGGCTTGAGCGTGTGCTTGAGCTTGGGCTTGAGCTTGTGCTTGTGCCTGTGCAGTTTGTGCAACTTGTTCATCTTCTTCTTGTTGTTGTTGTAATAAGGCTTGGGCTTGTGCAACTTGTTACGCTTGTTGTGCGATTTGGGAAGCTTAAGAATTCTACACTGCTTGAGCAACATGTTGAGTAGCTAGTTGCACAGCTTGTTGAGTAGCTAATTGCGCGGCTTGTTGTTTTTGTACTTGCAAAAATGCCTTTTGATAAGTAGCTTGTTGAGTGGCTTGCAACACCATACTACAATTGGTTGGATATATTAGAGCTTGGTGGTGGTGGAGGTGGAGGTGGAGGTGGATTCAGAATGGTGCTCATTGTGTTGGTGAGAGGTGTCGTCGTGTTGGTGATTGAGATTTTATTGGTAGATGGTGCGATCGATGTGGTTGGTCCTTGAGAGATCATGCTTTGAGACGTTAGGGGGGTGGTTGATGATGTTGTGATTGCTTGTGTAGTTGTCATCTATTGTTGCGATGTTGATGACAAGTTTTGGGAGTTTGGCATGATGTTTTGATTGATGTTTGGAATGTTTGTTTGATTGATATTTGGTAAAGGTGGAAGCCCTAATCCAAGGAGTGGTGTGGACGATGGTGATAATGGTGGAAGTGGTAGAAATGTGAGAGATGTGATCTCTTGAGGGAATGGCGCAGCGTTGAAAATGTCCCCAGATCCGAAAATGTCACCTTCTCCTTGTGAAGTTATGGGGAGAGAGGTTTGGGGTGTTGCACGGAATGATGATGATGACAGATCGCTTAGATCATAAAAAAGTATTCAATGGTATGGTTTGTCCCAAGATGGTGTTTGCATCCAACTCCTGATTATTTACAAGAGGATGCATTTGCAACACATTGAGAAATGCACTTCCTTTGTTAACCATGGGCTGTGTTGGAGAGATGGATGATGTGATTTGCGGGATGTTTTGAGTGATGCTTTGAAATGTGGGGGTAGATTAAATGGGGATGGTAGATGAGATTGAAGGCATGACTCCAAAAGATGGTTCCACAATAGTGCTCACGTCGTAATCAGAGGGGAGTTTAGCCCCTTGCTTTGTTAATTCAAGCATATATAGTGAAGTATTGATTCTCATCATGATGTTGATAATCTTATGATTCTCTGGATTGTGGATTATTTCAATGATTTCCTCATGCGACATTCTGAAGGGATTATTGGTGAGATCCTCCATTTGGATACCTCCTTCTTGATGGTCTTGCGAAAGTGGAGGAAGGTTAATTGTGAGACTGCCAGACCCAATGGGATTCATTTCAGGAGTGGTTTGACTTAAGTCACTCGAAGGATATGTTTCTTTGTTGGCTTCCATGTTCCTCTTGTGTTGTGATCTAGTTTGCACCATAAAATAGGGATCAATCTTCAAGAATGCAGAAAGTGAACTCTCTAATTCTTTGGATTGATCTAAATTTAGGTACAAAAGAGAAATTTTAGGATGATTTAAGGATCAAAGGGTGATAATGATATGGATGTAAGATGGATGTTTGATGGATGATTGGAACTCTTGAGAAAATATTGAAGGTGTGTGTTAAACTTTAGGACTTGATTCAGGATTGATTTGTTTCGGATTTGGATTTTGGTGGACTCATAAACTCTAAGAGGTTTGATGTTGTCCTAGAGTTAAGCCATTCACAAGATGATAATTTTTCTTGGTGTGAGAAGAAGGATTCAACTAAATACTCCTATCCAAACAAGATGATATTGATAATAAATTCCTAAAATCCCAAGATGTTGGATGTTATCAAGGGATAAATTTGTTCAAAAGTTTTGATAATTTGATCAAATATGTGGCGAAGGATGCATCTATGCACATTCAATCAAACAAGGTGATTTTTGATTCATTTCAAATGCTTTGCCCAAAGTTTAACATAAAGGATTTTTCCAAGATTTTCAAAGCGTTGTTGATGAGATGATTTTTGTTTGTGACATTTAAGGATGGAGAAAGTTTGATTTTGATCCTAGGATGTACCTAAAAGGAAACTTGTTTACTTAGACCTCGGTATTGAAAAACAAGCTTTTATCTAAACAAGATGTTCAAACTCTCTAAAGAGATTTGGGTTTTGACAATAATAGAACGAGTACAAACCAAGATTGTTTCTTGAAGCCTTTCTATAAAAGTTAAAAAGTAGTCTTCATCTGAATTCGTATAGCATTGAGAGACGCTTTTGATGGGCTTTCAAACTAAGGGCTTTTTCCTTTGGTTTCTTGATCTTGATCTTGCATGAATTCATTGGAGACACATGTGTGGGGTCTAATTATTTTTATTCTTTGCTTAATGACTTTGTTTTACCACAAACACTTATTGATTAGGTTTTCAAACTAGATTTCCAATGTCTCAACTTCTCATTTCACAAGGTGTATTATGTGAAACTTTGATGAAATTAAGGCAAGGGTTACCTATCATTTAACTTTAGTAGGAAAATCAAGATGTAAATCCAAGTGTTTAGAAACCTCTAAGGATGAAATCCCAAGGGTAAGCAATAACACATGAATTAGGTCAATTGTATTTGCCTCTTAAAGGGTTTGAAATTTTGATGATGATGTTAAGTGTTTGTTTTCAAATGTTTTCGAACAAGCAAAGCATTTTGTAACCAAGAACAAGCACAATCCTATGGATATGAAAGATAGTATTTGTTGAGTCCCCACTTGGACAAGTCCAACTACACTTATCTTTAGTGAATAGTTAGATGTTTGACCCCACTTGCTCCCCTCCACAACACTGACTTATACGGGGCAGCCAAGCATCAACACCCATGAAAATTGCATAGAATTCTTTCCATTTCTACTAAAGACTGTAAAAGTGTGGGTTGGCTTCAGAACAACCGTTCTTGCACCAACACATAGATCAAGGATTTTGGAAATTCTAAGACAAAGGTTTTAATTTAGACTTTCCATTCATAGGAGTTGACCCTACATGGCGAGAGACCATTGTTTCCCTTCTCATTGGATTCAACCGCATGATAATGGAATTTACTCCAGTACCCACATTTATATCCCGACTAGAAATACTCTCAGGTTTAGAGTGTTACCGGTTGAGTCATTCCCTTGGGTGAGTATTTTTTCCCAAATGCAAACCCTCTAAGGTAGAAAAAAGCAAGCAAACATATTCATAATTTGATCAAAATTTCATTTAGAAACAAAGGGAGAACATATGCAATAGGTTTACTCACACTCACAAAGTGTTTTGCTTAATTTTAAACCCAAACTGAAGTGTGGAGGTGATTACTTTATCTCAACCTAAGATCATCAAAAAGGCCTTTTGATTCTCAAGATCATTGTGAAGTGCGAGAGAAGCGCATTCGCCCTTTTTGATAATGTTAGTTTAAGTAAGCAATCACAAAAACAAAGTTGCACATGTTTGTTTTAAGTCCACAAAGCAATTGAGAGTTCTTTTTAAATTACCAAAAGACAAATGAGAGTTGTTTTGTTCACTTGTTAACTTCAAACAAAATCTAGTCAGTTTGCCTAAAGTTCATTTTAACCCATTTGCAATGAAAATTTGAAAACTTTTGAAGTGTTCATCTTAAAGCCCAAAACCAAAATGAGTTAGCCTAAAATAGAAAATTAAGGCATATGACAGAATCTCCAAGAATTAAAAAATTCTTTTGAATTTCAAGTTTGATGCTCAATTTATCCCGAAGTTCCTTCAAAGATCTCTTGCAAGCTCCTTGTGCAACGAAATGCTCCTCACTTTTCCTTCATTTTCCTTCTTCATTTTCCTTTGTTTTCCATTATACCTAATTCCATCACAAATAAAAGTTATGCATGTATTGCAAAATGATAAAAACATATACAAGATTTATCAATCATTGGAGGAATCCCTTTAAAGAGAGGAGTAAAATAAAATTGAATTGACATTTATCATTGATTCAATGATAAATTTGAATACACTTTTAATTTACACATGGGTTCCTTATGACAAACTTGGATCGATGATAAATGTCAAGACACTTTTAATTTACACATAAAATCAAATCAATGATAAAATGTCAAGACACTTTCAATTTACATATAAACTTGAATCAATGGTAATATGTCAAGAAACTTTCAATTTATATATAAACTTGAATCAATGTTAAGATGTCAAGACACTTTCAATTTATATATAAGCTTGAATCAATGTTAAGACGCTTTTAGTTTATATCTTCTTTCATAAAAGAAAAAGGGATTACAAAATTTTTAATTTATAGTAGACCAAATTATGCATTAAAGACCAACTCAAGCATATAAAGGCAAAGAAAACAACTAATGGTGATGATTTGAATAGTGCTTGATAGTAGACAAGGATATGTTGCATATTTGTGAAAGACAAGTAGCTGAAAAGGGGGAGCTTCAAGAAAAATAAATGCCTTAGTCAACTAAATCACAATTTTCTTCACCGAGTTATCTGAAGATTTGTCATTTAAATATTCAAAAGCCCTCTAGACAATGTGCTTTGAGTAGTCAAATATACCTCTAACAAACTTGATAATTACAAAAGACTTTTGTGGAAGACTAGGCGAAAACCAATGAAGAGCAAGTGACAATATTAATAATGCAATAAAGGCATATTTGGAAGAAAATACATTACTGGCTTTGAATAGATATCCCATCTGTAATCCACCAACCCCGAAACATGCAAGAACAAAAGGAATTTGAAACAAAGTAAACATTAATATGTTTAAGTCATGCCATACAGATACCTTGCAAAACACACCAGTTGAAGGAGGCGGTATTAAATGTCAGTCACATCCGTGTTTCAATAATGAGTATTAGTAGGTAAGAAGTTTATCGAAGTTCTAGTTTTTCTAAATAGCATGATCCTTGGTCCAAAGAGCAGATGCCTATGTCATTATTGCTCCATCTCTCCATAACAGTTTAAAGTAAATTCCCAATGAGAAAGTATTGAAACAACAATCCTTTTGTTATAAATGTAAGGCTTAGCTAGAGAGAGAAAAAAAACACACACACACAATCTTGACCATCAAAGTTCAAAAAGGAATAGAAACTACTCTAAGAACCACGCTAAAGCAACTTGTAAGAATGATCTTCCCCATAAGAAATCAACATATATAGAAGCAAAGCAGACAAGACTATGCGGATAATTGATGCTGACCTGGCGAATTCTTATCAAGAAGGGAATTGATTCGATGAGATCTTTGATTTTTTTGGCATGGCTAATCTTAGCTTGTTTTTAGTTTTAAAATAGTCTTTCTTCCAAACTTTGTTTTATTCCTGCTTTCTTCGAATAAAACATGCGTTGCATGTTTAGCATAGGATAAAACCTCTGTGTGTGTTTTGTTTTTTCCATTTTAGAGGGCAGCGAACTGTTTTTTTGAAGCTGCATATTAAATTATATATTTATTCTCTGTTTGTAATTGTTTTTTAACACAAGCTGCTGCAATAAGAGAACAGTTCTGTTTTTAAAATAGAACACATTATTATATTTCTGATAAAAAACAGAGCACTCTATTTTTTTATGAATTCTTGGTATGATTAGTATTGTTTTCTAATGATCATTGATAAGGAATTGCAGCTATATGTAATTGTGTTGTTTCATTTGTGTTCTATTTGAGTTTATCAGCTGGCTGTGGGAAACAGGGGATTCATTTTTGAATCTACATTTGGTATCAGAGCAGGTATTTTTGTTTTGGGTTTAAGATCTAGCTGTTCGAATTTCGCCAAAGATTATCATGTCGAATTCTAACAGCTTGCCCATTCCAGAATTTGATGGTAATGAGTATGATTATTGGTGTATAAAAATGATGACATTTTTAATAGGAAAAGACTTGTGGGAGATTGTTGAATCAGGTTACCAGGAGCCAGCTGATTGGAATGCCCTCCCAGTCAATGAAAGAACAGCAAGGAAGGAAGCTAAGAAGAAGAATTTTCAAGCATTGTTTCATATTCAAATAGCTCTAGACAAGAGTTTATTTCCAAGAATTGCAGGTGCAAAGACCGCTGAGGATGCCTGGAAGACTCTAAAAGAAGCTTACCAAGGCAGTGATCAGGTCCAAGTTGTTAAGTTACAGACATTGAAAAGAGAATTTGAGAATTTAAAAATGCAAGAAGGAGAAAGTGTGAGTGAGTATTGTGTCAGAGTAAAAGATGTGGTCAATAAGATGGCTACACTTGGAGAAACTGTGAACACAGAAGTTCTGATAAAAAAGGTGTTGAGATCTCTCACACCAAGATGGAATCACGTTGCCATAATAATGGAAGAAAGTAAGGATTTGACAACCCTTCAATTCGATCACCTTGTTGGATCGTTGATCTCACATGAAGAAAGATTAAAAGATTATTTTGGAGAAAGTATTGAGAAAGCCTTTTCCTCCAAAGTACAAATCACAAAGAATGATGATGGCAGCAGTAGTAGCAAAAGCAATCAAAGCCAAGGTAAAAGTCAAAATCAGAATAATTCAAGAGGTAGAGGCAGAGGTTTTTCAAGAGGAAGAGGTGGTTCAAGAGGCAGAGGTAGAGGAAGGTTTGATAAAAGGAATGTTCAATGTTACCATTGTAATAGGTATGGACATTTTGAAAGAGAATGTAGACTAAAAGAAGGTAAAAATGTTAATTATGCTCAAGAAAGTTATGAAAATCCTCCAGATAATTTATTCTTATCTTATTCTAAAAGTGAAAATACTAGTAAAGATGTTTGGTACCTAGATTCTGGATGCTCTAACCATATGTCAGGAAATGGGAAGTTGTTTTCAACAAAGGATGAAAGTTTCAAGTCAAAGATTCAGCTCGGTGATGATAAATCATTGGTGGTTGCTGCAAAAGGTGCTATGGAGGTCCACACAAAAGAAGGTATGAAGAGTGTTAAAGATATTTATTACACTCCTGAGTTAAAACATAATTTGTTAAGTGTTGGACAATTATGTGAGAAGAACTATAGAGTTGTCTTTGAAAATAAGAAATGTACAATTTTTGATAAGAGTCAGGGAAACAGAGTAGTCACAGTTGTTCCTATGACGAAAAATAGGATGTTTCCATTGAGATTTGGTGAAAATAACAGCAGCCTTGCCAATATGGCATTTGAGGATACAAGTTGGCTATGGCATCTAAGGTATGGCCATTTAAACTTTCACAGTTTGAAGCTTTTGACCTCACAAGCATTAGTTGCTGGTTTGCCCAAGGTTGAAGAGCACAAGGAGGTTTGTGAAGGATGTGCAAAAGGAAAGCATGCAAGGGAAAGGTTTCCAAAAGGCACTGCATGGAGGGCCCATTACCCCCTTCAACTTGTTCATTCAGATATCTGTGGACCGATGCAAACAAAGAGTTTGGGTAAGTCATCATATTTTCTCACTTTTATTGATGATTACTCACGAAAATGTTGGGTGTATTTTTTGAAGGCTAAGGATGAAGCCCTTGATACATTCAAGAGGTTTAAAGCACTTGTGGAAAATGAGAAAGGGTGCAAAATCAAATGTTTAAGAACTGATCGTGGAGGAGAATTTTGTTCAAGAGCCTTTCAAGATTATTGTGATATGAATGGCATCAAGAGGCAGCTCACCACTCCATACACACCTCAACAGAATGGGGTAGCTGAAAGGAAAAACCGCACTGTGGTAGAAATGGCAAGGAGCATGTTACAAACCAAGGGATTGAGTAACTCTTATTGGGGAGATGCAGTTGCTACAGCAGTGTATATTCTCAATCGAAGTCCCACTAGTGCACTTGAGAAGATGACTCCTTATGAAGCATGGTATGAGAAAAGGCCTAATGTTAATCATTTTAGAGTTTTTGGATGTTTAGCTTATGTTCATGTACCTGATCAGAATAGACAAAAGTTAGATGCTAAAAGTGAGTCATGTATTTTTGTTGGGTATAGTGAGGAAAGCAAAGCTTACAGGTTATATAATCCTCTCACTAATAAGATTATTGTTTCAAGAGATGTGATTTTTGATGAAGGGGGAGTTTATGGTCATCAAAAAGGCCAAATGGAGAAGTCAAAATCTGTTTTGAATGATGATATTGATCATGAGCAGCCCACTAATGTTGCTGTCCCAATTGCTATAAATCCACCAAGCAGCCCCTCATCTAATTCTTCAAGTCCATCTTCAACTCCAAGTTCTAGAAGGAAGGTAAAAAGTTTGAGTGATATTTATCAAAGGAGTGCCAATCAAGCACATGAAGAAAATCCAATAGGTGAGACAGTTAATTTTGCTTTATTTACCAAGGCTGATTTTGAACCATCATGTTTTGAAGAAGCATATACTAATGAGGTTTGGATGCAAGCAATGAAAGAAGAAATGGATTCCATTCATAGGAATGATACTTGGGAGCTTACAGAGCTTCCACATGACAAGAAGAAGATTGGCACCAAATGGATCTACAAGACTAAGCATAACAGTGATGGAAGTGTTGAAAGGCATAAGGCAAGATTAGTTGCTAAGGGTTTCACACAGAAGTATGGGATTGACTATGAAGAGACGTTTGCACCAGTTGCAAGACAAGAGACCATTAGAATGCTGATTTCATTAGCAGCTCAAAAGAATTGGAGCATACAACATATGGATGTGAAAAGTGCCTTCTTGAATGGGTACTTAGAAGAGGAAGTATATGTGGAACAACCACAAGGTTTTCAAGTGGAAGGAAAAGAGAATCATGTCTACAAATTGAAGAAGGCTTTGTATGGCCTCAAGCAAGCACCAAGGGCATGGTATGCAAGAATTGATGGATACTTTCAGGAGAATGGCTTCAAGAGAAGTAAGAGTGAACCTACCCTTTACTACAAACAAGAAGGTAATGATATTCTTATTATAAGTTTGTATGTTGATGATTTGTTGTATATGGGTAGCAGTTCTAAGATGAAAGATGAGTTCAAAATTGCTATGATGAAAGAATTTGAAATGAAAGATCTTGGTCTCATGAAATATTTTTTAGGAATGGAGGTTTATCAATGTAAAAATGAAATTTTCATTTGCCAAACCAAATATGCAAAAGATATGTTGAAGAAGTTTGACATGGTTGATTGTAAACCATACTCCACTCCAAGTGCTCATGGAGTTGTGTTGAGTAGGAATGATGGTGCTGAATTAGTTGATGAGACTGCTTACAGAAGTATTATTGGGAGTTTGATGTTTCTGACCCACACAAGACCTGATATAGCATATTCAGTTTCACTTGTTTCAAGATATATGACAAATCCATCAGAAATACACATGAAGGCAGCTAAAAGAATTTTGAGGTATGTGAAAGGTACTCTAAATTATGGTATTCATTACTACTCTTCTAAAAGATTCAATCTTGTTGGCTTTAGTGATTCAGATTGGGGAGGTAGTATGGATGATCGTAAGTCTACATCTGGAAATTGTTTCTCTTTTGGTTCTGGTTTGATTACTTGGAGTTCCAAGAAACAAAGCATGGTTGCTCTCTCATCCACAGAAGCAGAGTATGTTGCAGTTACCTCAGCAGGTACACAAGCTCTTTGGCTTCGAAAAGTTTTAGAAGAAATTGGTGAGAAACAGATTCAGCCTACAGTGATTTATTGTGACAATATAAGTGCCATCAAATTAGCAAAGAATCCGGTTCATCACAGTAGAACAAAGCATTTTGATTTGAAGTATCACTTCATCCGTGATTTAGTACAGAAGAAGGAAGTTGAATTGAAGCACATCAGCACTAAGGATCAGTTAGCAGACATCTTCACCAAAGCAGTTGCAACAAATCAGTTTTTGTCACTTCGAGATCAGATCGTGAGCCCTCTTAGCATCAAGGGGGAGTATGCGGATAATTGATGCTGACCTGGCGAATTCTTATCAAGAAGGGAATTGATTCGATGAAATCTTTGATTTTTTTGGCATGGCTAATCTTAGCTTGTTTTTAGTTTTAAAATAGTCTTTCTTCCAAACTTTGTTTTATTCCTGCTTTCTTCGAATAAAACATGCGTTGCATGTTTAGCATAGGATAAAACCTCTGTGTGTGTTTTGTTTTTTCCATTTTAGAGGGCAGCGAACTATTTTTTTGAAGCTGCATATTAAATTATATATTTATTCTCTGTTTGTAATTGTTTTTTAACACAAGCTGCTGCAATAAGAGAACAATTCTATTTTTAAAACAGAACGCATTATTATATTTCTGATAAAAAATAGAGCACTCTATTTTTTTATGAATTCTTGGTATGATTAGTATTGTTTTCTAATGATCATTGATAAGGAATTGCAGCTATATGTAATTGTGTTGTTTCATTTGTGTTCTATTTGAGTTTATCAGCTGGCTGTGGGAAACAGGGGATTCATTTTTGAATGTATAGAGACAAAGATTTTTTGTTAGTGATTTTACCAGGGACTACACAAATCGAATTGATAACAATATCAAATTGTAAAATACCTTTTCTTATCAAGCTGCATAGATTTTGATATTAACAGTAGAGGAAATTTCTCGTACGACTGTTAAAAATTTTTGGTCTCTAATGCGCGTTTTATGGTCACCATTCTCTTAGAGTGAGGTGTGGCCAGTAGTTGGCAACAAATATATCTCTCCCATTTGCTAATCAAAGGCTTCTTCTTCTAGACATTGCGTGTTTGCGCAATGTAGTAGTTAGGGAATGAATGCTTGGCAATAATAGTCAACTGCCCACTTGTTTGAGCACAAATACATATGACACAAAGTCTTGGGAAAAAATATCTTTGTATTTTCTATTTACAACATCTGAGTGACTCACCTATGTGTCAAACCATGCAAATCTCTAGGCAAGAGGAATTAGAAATTTTTTGTTTCTTGACCCATTTTCCTTTGGCTTAACTAAATACGCATTTTCAGGTAGATGATATTATGAAAATACATCCTTATTTTCAACTATTGAAAGCTAAATGGATAAACTTAAAATCTTAGACTAATCGAAGCATATTCATGACATAGAAGATAGAGATTATGTTAACCATGTAGTGGGTATGGCATGATAACAGTCTACCTTAATGTCTTGCAATGCTTATGAGGGGTGATAAATAGCACACATCATGCTTTATCTAGGATGGCTAAATTGTCTTTGAGAGTACTGCGTTCAGACCTCATCCCTGTAGACAACACACATCATTTGCCAACCTCAATACCTACTAAAGCAAAGGACATAAAAATGTGAGATGCTCTATATTTGGTTGGCTGGTCCCCTGTGGTGTAACGAGTTCAACTTCAGCTGCAAGGAAACAAAAAGAGATAATGGCGGTACTCTCTAGTAATTGAAGAGTACTTTAGACTTAACATAAATGTGCATATGCAATTTGTAAGAGGTAAATAAAAATATTTTGATTACAAGGCTACTGTATAAGACCATCATAAATCTGATTGCTCAACCCTATCCTAAAAGCATCTCTAGGAAGTAGTAAAAGAAAGGATACTCATTGAAACATTAAGTTCCCTAATAAAAGAAAACTTCCCACAGACCATAGATTGATTATTGTAATACGTGGACTGTCAGAATTAGTTAAATCAATGAACTGTTGATAAAAGCTTTGTAAAACTGCCCTCCTTCTAGTGTCATAATGAAGCACTGTAACTTTGCAAACTCAAACCTTAAACACACATTAATAATGGGTTAGTTCATGTTATGCAAAATTTCTAATGCTCCTATGAAATAACATGTCAATGCTCAAGAAATGCAACAAATAACAAGGATTAAAAGACATATAAAAGCATTGCATATACCTATTGGGTGAAGCCATAATAGTGGTTTACAATTCAAGTGAGGAAGGAAAAATCACAAATAATGACTCCAAAGCAAAAAAAGTTATTTTGGGGGTTCGTACAAACCTACTGGTTTGAGCGAACCCATTAGGGGTTCGCCTGAACTAGGGTTCAAATGAACCCCTTTGAATTTTTGCCGCAAAAAAAAAACCCAAATGCGTAGCAAAGGGGTTCGGTCGAACCCCCTTGAAGGAGTTCGCTCAAACTAGGGTTCGGCCAAACCATGGTTCAAGCAAACCCCTTTGGGTTCGGCCAAACTCCTAGGGGTTCGTTCGAACCCCCCTTGCCCCTCATCCCCCTGCCAAGACACAGAAAAAGTTAATTATTTTTACACTTCAGAGCTCGGGTTGAGGATGAAAATGGAGGAGTCTTCAAAAACCCATTTGGAATCAGGTAGGTCTTGGAATGAGCTATCCAATGAATATAATATTAATATCTTTTGATTTTATTATGTATTTGTTTTTTTAGTTTTATTAAACATTGGTTCTTCACCGAAAATGAAGGTCTTTATTTTGCAAATGTGGAAAAATAGCATATTATCAATTTTTCTTTTTTAAAATACGAGTGCACCAGATATTGAAGTCCTTGATCCAACAAAAAAAATAGAATTGAATTTTGATATATACAAAAAAAAAGTTATGCATTATACGGTTGCACTATGTCTGAATTGTAATTGGTTTGAATTCGAAACTTGATTTAAGAAAAAATATGCAATAAAAAACTATCTAACTAAGTGGAAGCACTAGATATTAGAGTTACAAATCTAAATTTGAAAGAATTATAATTTTATCCTTCATGGAAAAAAAGTTATGCGTTATACGATATGCGTCACTTTTTGAAAATGTTGTTTTATGGAAAAAACCAGTTTTCATGGGAGATGGAAAAGGGAATGCAATATGATTCCAAAAAAATTGAAAAAAATATTTTTAGAATCTAAAGAGAAAATGTGACGAGACTCTAATTTACATCATCTTCAAATTCCTCACGGTTTAGCTGCTATAGGTGCCCAAATGTGAAGATTTAGTTAAAAATAATAATTCCAGTGTCTAGTTTGGCCAAAAATTGTAAACCACTATTGTGGGATCACCCTATTCCATAGTGGATTGGTGTCACTTGTGCAAAGTGACCCTTTCCCAATCCTTGCTAAACTCAATGTTAGATGTCTTGAAGATGGACAAAATTAGCTCTCAATTGAAGAGAGTAACTTTGCATGAAGGTTGTGCATGATTTGTTGAAGAACGAAGCCTTTCATTTATATAATATTTTGATGAGAGAAATAGCCAAATTGATGAATGTGGGGAAAATATTTAGCCAATGAGATGGAGCCACTTGTCACCTTGTGAGTGGTTGAGGAATGTGCAAGTGTTGGCCAATGTGCCCATAAATGAGATTGGTTGGCTTTTTCAAATTTCAAATTTTTCTAATGGGATGGAGAAAAGGAGACTTTAATGCCAAGTGGGGGAGATGTATGAAGGAAGTTATTGCCATGTTGGAAGGGACAAGTCAACTTGCTTTCAAATTCAAACTTTAAGGAATATTCTCAAAAGTTGCTTTGTTGAGGGAAAATGTTGATTTTAATAAATGAATTAAAATGCTTTATTGGTGCAAGTGGGAAAAGCTAGAGGATGTGATGGGTGATTAGATTAGATTGATCAGGATTAGATTAGTTAAGATGATGTTAGATGCTTTTGACCCATTTGACTTAAATACTTTGATTTATTTAAATCAAAAGGGATGGAATATGCATTTGGGATTTAATTAAATAAAGTTTGGTTTATTTAATTAAAAGGGTGATGTGAGACCTAAATTAAACAAAGTTGATTTATTTAATTTAAATGGATAACCTTAGGAGACTAAATTTAATGAATTTGATTTACCTGATGAATGGATGAATGTGAATTTGATTTATTTGATGATTGAATTTAGTGAGGTTGATTTATTTAATGAGCGAATGAGTATGAATTTAATTAAGTGCATAATGCTAATTTCACATGTCTACATTTTCCCCCTCTTTGAAGCAATGTACTTGCCACGATCAAAATTCAATTTTAAAAAAAAAAATTCAGATGTCCTAGCAGAAAGAAGTACACCAGTACAAAATTCAGAAGTCATCAAGAAAGAGATTGGGAAAAAAAAATTTGAACCAAAAGAATAAATGAAAGTTGAGATTTAGGACATCTTTGATCCAATCAAGGAGGAAGAATAGGAAGATTACATCTATCAGATTGGGGTTGAAAATATCTTGGTTGAAAATATTAATTCAAATTATGATAATCATATATTTCAATCTAACATTGTTGAACATCAAGATGGGAAAAATAATTTGCAAGAAAAGATGGAACAAGGAGATGAATAGATTGTCCTTTCAGAAGTTTCAATAGAAAATCTTGATGATTCCAAAAATGAAGATAGAATGAATTTTTTGGACAGCCCTAATTTGGAAGATTGGGGTCACGAGAATGAAGGCACTGAGGTTGTTTTAACAATACCTCTAATGGGAAAGGTGGACGAACATGTTTATTGCAAACCAAGTTCTGTGGGGGTAATCTAGTCATGTTTAGTTGCTTACATTTATGATTTCTCACATCAATGTGCAAAAGAGTATGGTAACATAGAATAATTTAAATGGGCAGCAAATCATTTGTTGATTAAGAGTATGCAAGTTCTAATTTTCCTTGATGGACATCATAGATCTCTATTTACCAATTCACTACTTCTAAATCAAAAAAAGGGAGTTTTCAAATATATGCTTATAGGCTCATCTTTAGAGTGGATGATACAAAATGTCATTGGTTGCAAACACTCTAAATTTTTCATATGTTTTGATTTGATAATATGCTACTCTCAGTCATCCATTTGTAGGAAGCATGTGAAGTACAAGATATTTCCTTACAATTTGATTTTGCAGCTCATGGAGAATTAGGTGACTAATTTTGATTTCATTGGTGATGATAATATTTTGACTTCCAATAAGGGTTGGGAAGATGCTTTGGAAAATTTGGATAGATATATTGATGTATGTCAACAACAAGAGTCTTCTAATAAGGAACATTTTGAGGAGATTGGCATCACACTCTTCACTCACGTTGTTGGTGTACAAAGCATGCTCAAAGGGATTTCTGAAGAGTGGGAAGAAGATAAAAAGGTAACTAATTCTCTGCATGAAGTTAATATTTCGGCCTTCTCACATGGATCTACTATAGTCTGTAGTGCTACAAGAAAGAGAATTAATTGGATCTCAATGCAAAGATGAGAATTTGAGGAACTTGATTACATGAAGTTTGAAGTTTCAAAGGATAGATTTGTAAGGTATGATAAAGGTTTAAAATTGGTATTTCTTTGAACATACTCAAACATTAATCAACTCTTGATAGTCATGTGAAGGATTACTTTGGATGGAGGATTTTTTTTTTTGGTAATATATGAGTTTGATGAGCTACAAAAATGGGCATCTCGAAAGATGGTGATACAAGACTTTTTTAGAACAATTGTTTCTTGGAATTATCTAGTCTTCCATAGAGGTCAAATTATTTCTCCCATGTTACATTTTTTTGATGATGCATTTATCTCTAACATTTTAAATAGATTTGTGAAGGAAGTCAAGTATAAGCCAATGAATAACTCCCAAGAGTTCATCATCTTCCTACAAAATGAGTTGTTTATATTTTTGGTACTTAGAGTACCATGTAATTATTATTGTTGTTATATGGTTAGTCTATTGCTGAATTTTGGATCCTATAGACCAACCCAAGAGGCTGAAAAGGAATTCTCTCAAATTAAGGTAATGTTTGGGTCTTTGGTTGTGCATTTTCATGATGTGAATCTCAACAATGTAGAAGTGAATGGAAGAAATTTTTCAAAGGGATGCATTTGTTGTGGTAGAAGATACAATGGCTGTTATAAAAATCTTGTTAGCAGAAAAAATCATATTCATAGCATTATCAATTTTATCGTAAGTCTCAAGTACAAGTTGCTTATTGACAGTGCATTTCTTGCTAGAGCATTTAGGAACTATTTATCATGTAGCTAGAGAGCTTGTTTTGGAAGTTTTTCATGGTGGAGACATTCAAGAAAATCATTAAATCACTTGATTTAGTAGAAGATGCAATAAGATTCTTTTCTACTAACATTTTCAATATTTCACTAAGTGATTAGTGTATGCTAACTAGAGGACTCAAGGAGTTCATAGATTACCATCATAAGGGCTTGTGGTTTGCAATATCAATGCTCAATTTTTGGTGGACTATTTACTGATATTATATGAAGATTATTGTTGTTACTCATATATACAATTTTTTGTTCTAGAGAAGGTCCTGAAGTTGCATTTAACAACCTCCAAATTGAGGCAGAGTATAGAACATTAGTGTTGTTTTCAGTAGGGCCTATATCTACATCACAAAGGTAAAAAGGGTACTAATTGCTTCTCAATTGTGTATTTTCTATTGTAATGGATGTATTTACTATCATATTAGTCCTATGGGACATAAAATTCATATTTATGACAGGATAAGAAGTTTTAGATATTTCTGGTACAAACTACCTAGTGCTAGTGCATACATACAATGGAAACAAAACAAACTTTTAATTGAAAATACAGTATTTAAAAAATGGTGGTGTAAATGTTGTTGTTACATGATGCTACTTGCGGTTGCTCTATAGATATTTTCTTGTTATAGATCAGCTAATGGAGTTGAAGGTAACATTCATCGAGTTGAGGTAAAGTTTGGGCTTACTAGTGTACAATTCAACTATGTATATTTCAATGTTTTGAAAATAGAAGTGGTTGTTTTTTCTCAAAGATATACTTTTTGTTATAGAGGATACAATGAATGTTTTAATGGTCCTAATTGCTGCAAAAATCAGATCTATGTCATTGGGAGAGGTTGCAAGAGTTTTAGGTTTGATTCATCACATGCTAGTGCTTATATATAGTGGGAGGCATTTGATGAGTTTATAGAATTTCTTTCTGAAGATGTGGTTTAGATTTGGAATTGGAGTGAATGTATAAAATATTTGCATGGATATTCCTATTGTTTTTATAGCATTGTCACACAATAATCTGAGTTTTCAAGTTTGTAAAATGTCCCTTGGCAGAAGATGCAACACCTCACAGGTACACAATCAAGGTTTGCGATGTAGTTTGAATTGTTTTTTCATTTTGGAATAAGGATTTTTGAGCATTATGGTTTTAATTTCTTGAGGAAAAGAAATTTTCAAAGGGAGGACTTGTCATGTCCCTTTTTCTAAAAATAACACTCACTAAAAATAGCAAGTTTCCACTATCCAAAAATGGTAAGTCAGTGGTTGTCGAATACATTGAAAAATATTATTTATTTAATATTTATATTGTCCTAGTGAAATATTTATCTTTTGGACAAATAAATATTAATTATTTAGTGGTGCCAACAAAGGTGGATCATAATTTTTCGAAAAAAACACTTTAACCTCATGTAAATGCCTAAAAAAATGCATTTTGAGTTGTTAAAAGATGCCTAGTAAGTGGTATAATAATAAAGGCTAAGTTTGGAGGTGTTATAATGCACTTTATGACTTTGGTAAGTGCCTAAATTTTTGGAGGAATACTTGGACGTGAATCCAATGTTTGGTAGAAGCTTCATGAGGAAAGCAACAAATATAAAATGGATTGAGTCAAAGACAATAGTTTTGAGGGTCTCTGGTTGCCATTGTGTTGAATGCTCTTTAGTTGGGTAACTTATCTTCAATTTATTTGTTGGGCTTGTTCTAGTTTGAGTTTGTTTTGGATTTCAGTTTGGGTAGCTATCGTATGCAGAAAATATATTTGTATTAGAGGCATTTTTCTCATGTATTTTTCCACCCAAATTAGTGGTTATTCAGTTTAGTGTATTTTGGTGCTTGTTTCGATATACCCAATTTGTAGGGGTTTGCTATTGAAGAAGTGAGTTGTGGATTCAATTTTTGGTTTGGCTATAGGTTGCAACATACATTTCTATATGCATTGTTCTCCATCATATATATTGTAGCTCATATCACTATATTTTTTTATTTTTTTTAAAGGGTAAAAACTTTATTGAAAATCAGAAGAGAAGATTACAAAAAAACCCAGGCCACAATGACCCGCCAAAAGCAACAAAGCAAAACCCATCAGCCTTCCTCATTGTGACCATCCCCATCTTTAGCAAGAATCCCTTCTAAATCCTGGCGGAGCTCCTGGGGAACCTGCTCCCACCCATCAATCTTCCAACCAAGAAGATGCTCAGAAGCCCACTTAGCCAAACAATCAGCAACCCTATTCCATTCCCGAGGAATATGGACAAAGGATATAATCTCCATCAAGGAACTAATCTGTAAAATCTGTTGCACCATTCTAGCCAGCTGCCAGCTAACATCAGACACCGTTCGATTATTTATCAAACCAATCAGAACCTGTGAATCAGATTCACAAATAACCCTGTGCCAACCCAAATCATAAGCCCTCTCAAGAGCATAGAGAATTGCCAAACCTTCCATAAGGTTGATAGGTTGCACCCCTTCGTGAGCAAAGAAGAAGAAAACCACTGAGCCTGAAGAGTCCCGACCAACTCCACCAATTCCAGCAGGACCTGGATTTCCTCTTGAGGAACCATTAATATTGATCTTCAAGATTCCATCTGGAGGGGGCAGCCACATGCCCAACCTTTGGACTTTTTGTTTCCCCCTCCTTCCCCTCTTGACGCAAGCCAAAGCTGAAGACAACCCCTGGATTCCAAGTCTCTCCACC